>JBBIGC010075248.1:0-10577 GCA_037576955.1 Lepidarchus adonis
ACGCCCTGTGTCACCCCCAGTGCCCGAAGTGGCCTGGCGAGGCACTGTGGGCGCACAGCGGCGTGCGACCCTTACAGTCTATAGTCCAGTTCAGGATGAATTTAGTAGAGTTTACAGTCCACTTCAGACTGAATCTAGTAGAGTCTACAGTCCACTTCAGACTGAATCCAGTAGAGTCTACAGTTCAGTTCAGACTGAATCTAATAGAGTCTACAGTCCAGTTCAGACTGAATCTAATAGAGTCTACAGTCCAGTTCAGACTGAATTTAGTCGGGTCTACAGTTCAGTTCAGACTGAATCTAATAGAGTCTACAGTCCAGTTCAGACTGAAGTTAGTGGGGTTTACTCTCGAATTCAGACTGAAGTTAGTGGGGTTTACTCTTGACTTCAGACTGAAGTTAGTGGGGTTTACTCTCGAATTCAGACTGAAGTTAGTGGGGTTTACTCTCGAATTCAGACTGAAGTTAAAGGGGTTTTCTCTCGAATTCAGACTGATATTAGTGGGGTCTACTCTTGAATTCAGACTGAAGTTAGTGGGGTTTACTTTCAAATTCAGACTGAAGTTAGTGGGGTTTACTCTCGGGTTCAGACTGATGTTAGTGGGGTTTACTCTCGGGTTCAGACTGATGTTATTGGGGTCTACTCTTGAATTCAGACTGAAGTTATTGGGGTTTACTATCAAATTCAGACTGATATTAGTGGGGTCTACTCTTGAATTCAGACTGAAGTTAGTGGGGTTTACTCTCAAATTCAGACTGATGTTAGTGGGGTTTACTCTCGAATTCAGACTGAAGTTAAAGGGTTTTCTCTCGAATAAGAGACTGAAGTTAGTGGGGTTTACTCTCGAATTCAGACTGATGTTAGTGGGGTTTACTCTTGAATTCAGACTGATGTTAATGGGGTTTACTCTCGATTTCAAGACTGAAGTTAGTGGGGTTTACTCTCGAATTCAGACTGATGTTAATGGGGTTTACTCTTGAATTCAGACTGAAGTTAGTGGGGTTTACTCTCGAATTCAGACTGAAGTTAGTGGGGTTTACTCTCGAATTCAGACTGATGTTAGTGGGGTTTACTCTTGAATTCAGACTGATGTTAATGGGGTTTACTCTCGATTTCAAGACTGAAGTTAGTGGGGTTTACTCTCGAATTCAGACTGATGTTAATGGGGTTTACTCTTGAATTCAGACTGAAGTTAGTGGGGTTTACTCTCGAATTCAGACTGAAGTTAGTGGGGTTTACTCTCGAATTCAGACTTAAGTTAGTGGGGTTTACTCTCGAATTCAGACTGAAGTTAAAGGGGTTTACTCTTGACTTCAGACTGCAGTTAGTGGGGTTTACTCTCGAATTCAGACTGAAGTTAAAGGGGTTTACTCTTGACTTCAGACTGAAGTTAGTGGGGTTTACTCTCGAGTTCAGACTGAGGTTAGTGGAGTTGGGAACAGAATGGATTTAATAATAAAATAAAAGCATTAAAAGTAAGCCAGTGCAATGATGTATAAAGCTAATGGGGAATCAGCACTAGACATTTTAGCTCCATTTCTTTAGTCTTTATGGGCACCTTATCCTGTTTAGAGTTTAGCAGAAAGCAATTACACACCGACTGCTTTAAAACACACATTCACATACCTCAGTGGCCACCAATGCAGCCTGACGCTATTTAGCAGTTAATGCTAACCTTTGTCTTGGCACAGCTGCTGCTTGAATGCTAAAGAGAAGGAGAGGGAGCACCTGGCTGACAGCTTAAATGAATATAAATGTTACAAAAAACAAGAATCAAATGTATGTGTGTGTGTGTGTGTGTGTGTGTGTCAGTCTACATATAAGGTTAGCAAAGGTATTAGCACAAAAAAGCTTCCATTTTCTGAAGCTTTTGTGAAATACAAGTGGAAATGATAAAATGACTTTAGAAAAACTCCTTCTCTAGTCTTCCGTTTTCAGGATGAGAAATCACATAGAGTGATGGCTTGGAATTAATTTATCAGCCAATAATAGCAGTATCTTCTACATGGCTAAGGTCCCCTGGTGTGACTTTAGTGACTAGTTTCACAGCCCTGCAGGTGTTTATTAATGAATGAATTTATTTATTTTTATCCCAAGTTTTTTTTCTAGTACGACTTGATTGCCAAGAATAATGAGAACCACATCTTGCCCTGAAGCTTTGAAAAAGTGAACGAATACTTGACAGGCTTTTTGACCTGCATCTTTTAAGTGAGTGTAAGTATGAATTAATTGCAATTCTGAATAATGTACCTAGTTATCTTTTTAAAATAAATTAAAGCTAATCGAACATTAAAAAAATCATTATTTTCTACAACTTCACTTTCCAAAAAAGTTGCAGAATGTAATGAACATATAAAACATATCACACATTTAAGCTGAGTAAATGCACCATTTAAAAAAAGATAATTTTGAATTTAATCTTAATAAAAAAAAAAGTTCCATATTTACCACTGTGTAGCATCCCCTCTTTTTTTAACAGCAGTTCATAAATGTCTAGGAAGAAACGAGACCAGTAACTGGACTTTTGGGTGAGGAATGTTGAGTCATTTCCATCACAGAATCATAACTATTTTTAATGCAGTGGCCTGAAGGTCACAAGTGTCCAGTATTGATTTTTTAATAATATCATGTACTGTAGATGATGATATATTCAATGTCTTCAGTTTTACAATGTGGAACATTATTCTGAAACATTGATATTTTTAATACCTCTTCTTGTCACTGATCTGTTGCTAATGAACTTAATTAGCAGTTTCGTTATAGTACTATTTACTTTTCCAGCTCCCTATTGCCCTGTCCCAACTTTTTTTGAGATGTGCTTCAGATTCCAAATGAGCTAATATTTTTCATGTAATGGTAACATGTCTCACTTTCAACACATGAAATGTTTTCTATGTTCTTTTGTGAATAAAATATGAGTTTATGAGATTTACAAAGAATTGCATCACATGTTAGTTTTTTGAACTGGGCTTGTAACTCAGATGAAGTCAATCCAAAGTCCAAATTTGACTTTTTTAGTTCAGAGCTCATGTACCTAAGAAATTCTAGTTCCCAATAGTCATCTAATCGCTGTGATATCACAGACAGTGTTAGTAGGCATTTGAGACGTGGTATTTTATAAACCTGTAATCTGTTAAAACACCATTTGGCAGATCACCAGCTCCTTCTCCCTCTCCTCAAACTCCAGAGTTATCCAGAAAGCAGCTAACGTTAGAGAGAGAAGGAAAAATGTGCATGTGCGCAAGAAGGAGAGAAAGAGATCAGGCCAGAAAAACAGCAACATTTCTACCACTTAAAAATCACTCATTAGAAAAACAAACTAAAGCCTGATGCTCATACATTCATTCATTTTCCAAACCGCTTATGCATTTCGGGTTGCGAGGAAGCTGGTGCTAATCCCAGCACAAGGCAGGATTCACCAACCACACACACGCCCAACACTAGCAGATCAACCTAAACCACAAGCCTTTGGACAAATAGAAACCTACACAAAAAAGGAGAGCACTGAACCCAGCCTGGCATTGTGTGGGAAATAAATGAACCCATCACACTTGTAGATACTAAACATGTCTTGCAAGATCAACTGCAGAAGGAAAATTGTGCAAATGGGATTCACAGTGACCCCAGCACAGATTATTTTCTTGAAGATCATCAGGGGCAGTAGTTGACTAATGGTTAGAAAAGTGACATTGGTCATTGGATCAACTCTCAACCATCAGGCAAAGCATGTAAGCTATGACCGCTCCGGGTATGTATGCTCACTTCCTTTATTGGGTAAAATGCAAAAACAAATTCTCCCTTGGGGGTTAATAGAGAAAATATTGTGAGGGATTTCTGCCGTTGGAATTCATTGAGTGGACAAGAAGGACACTCGCACACAAGGGTTCCTTGTAACAAACAGGATGAAACCCGCTCCAGTTTATTTTACCAAGAGAAATGTGTTCATGCAATAAAAGTTATATGTGTTCCATAGGGTCTGGCCTGCCCCGGGCCAGACGTTTGGCCTGGCTGCTGACATGGGAAAGCCGGACAGCCGCCATTAGACCCGCTCAGCAAGGTGTAAGGTTTAATGCGTGCTCTGTCACCAGAGGGAGCACAGGTACCAGAAATCTTTATTAAAGCTGGTAAATAAATCTGGGAACAGGCTGCGTCCCGTTTTACAAACCGAATCCTTGGCGTAAGTGTCCTTTTTTCCTGTCGATGGTTGAAAATGCTCCCCCCATAACATTCCACTGGAAACCATAAACAAACAAGTTGCTGGATTTAGCATCAGTTAGCAGTTAGCCTAGCCGTCATGGTAGTCCTCAATGCACCAAAATACGCAGGCTCTCTGTGGTTGTCTAAATGAAATGATTAGCTTTACTAAGTATAACCTCACAATCAGGTTGTCATATTCTGGCGAGAAGAAGAAAAAACACTTTCTTTGATGCTGGAAAGCGGCTCTGCACTGCTCCATCACGCAGCAATGCTAAACATCTGTCTACATGTAAATTGTTCAGTATAAGATTAGCAACACTGAAATGCAGAAATCATTAGGCTTACCTTTCTTCAAATCAGATCTGTATGTGCGCATGTACATGTAGTATTTTCTGGATTTGTGTGTGAATAGTTATGGTTTTATATGTTTGTTACAGTCTGGTTACTGCACATTTATTCAAGTCTGGTTGCCATTTGGAAGTAACTGTCCCGGAGCCTGCTGGTCTGGGCCTTCAGCCTGCAGTACAGGTTGCCAGATGGTAGCAGCAGAAACAGGAACGTGGTTGGGGTCAGGTCCTAGATCATGAAAGTGATGTAGCACTCACACACAGTAAACAATGAACAGTAAATTTGTCTTCTGCCTTTAATCCATCTGTGACTCCCATGAGCATACACACCAGGGGGAAGCTCAGGGGTTAAGTGCTTTGCCCAAGGGCACTTCAGCAATGCTATTTACTCTCTTACCCTACCCACATTCTCCCTGCTGGTCCCAGAACTGAACTGGTGACCCTGTTCTTCAAACATTAGGCCATTGCCGCCCACAGAGCATCAACTGTTGTGTAGTCTTGGATGGAGGGCCAACACACGTGGATGAAGGGTTGAGGATCATGCAATGGCTTTTGTTTGAAACTTTGGGCCCAACTTCTTCAGGTAAAAGTAGAATTATTGTGCCGTTCACACTGCTCAATCGATCTAATGATGAAGACGAGACCCCTCTGTTTTAGAGGAAGACAGGGGTCTGGATGGCTAGCCATGAATATGGACAACTTCTGATCACAATATGCTTGGAGGAGAACACTAATCACTAGTTCTGTTACATCACATGACCATGCTGGCTAGCATTACTAGGCTAGGCTCATCCATCCTACACTCATAGAGCAGTGTGTCCCCCTACTGTGCATCTCCTCCAACTCAAGTACAGCTACTGTATGTAATTCACTTTAAATTGATAAGATGAGTTGGGTTCAAAGAAAACACTCAAATGTGCAGGGGTAGGTGGATAGTCCGGGACCAGTTTATGAGCCATTGACCTAGAGAGAGTGAAACTAGTTATGTTTGCTATGCTGCTCATCCTAAAAAGATGTTTTAGTATATTAATGCATTTTATTTCAACTTCCTTTCCCTGTCATTGTGGAATCTGCTCTGGTAATCACTAGTTATTCTTTTTTACACTTTATATTTAAAACCCGTCAAATTTTAGTAAGTCTAATATTTATTTGTGGCTCTGCAACATGTTTTAATTACACTTGTAGTAGTTGAAGATGGATCAGGCCTTGTGCAGTTGGAAAAAATACTAAACTATGCAGTGCTATGTCACTGTTTATCTAATGCCAACATTATTGTAAGCCTGGAGGCTTTGTAAAACTTGACTGAAAGCACAGGTGCTAGAGCAGCCCAGTGGTATAAGGGCTCCCCTTGATTTAATGCACCTCACTTATCTACAAAGAAGCTGATGATTAGCTGCTAAGGTGCATTAGAATGGATAAGAAGGGATGTGTAGAAAACAAACGGGCAAAAATGGGTACAGAAAAACAGCCTGCTTCTGTTAATTATAGTGAAAATACATGTAAATTTCAAGTTATTAGGCTCCTTTTCATTTTGATAATTCCAGTTACTCATTAGGACATGTATTTTAATATTATTATAATTTATAATTTATATATACTGTAGTTATAGTACCAGATAGTATATTTCTCAATAGAAATATTATTAATTAACAGAAATATTAACTTCTTATTCCCATTATTACAAAAGTGCTGTTTATATGTTGTTTTCAAGAATTTTAACTTGAGTTGATTAGTGCATGTGGATTATTCAAACATTGTCCAATAGTTGAAGATTAGTTGCATTTGAAAAGAAATGAAAAGGAGATTTAGCAGTAAATAAGTTAGAAACATTACATTAAAATACACCAGTATAAGTAAAAATGCATAAAACTTAACAATAATGTATATTATGTACCGGTATACTTTATTTAATATACTGTACTTAAAAGTCACAGGGGTGTGTATTTTGGTTCAAATAGGCTAAAGATAAGTAAAACTTTTTGAATATTAATAATGTAATCATAAGCTTGCAACTTTAAAAGTGACAGAGCAGCATCTTTACTATGAAAATAATTTTTTTTACTCTAACGATCTTATATAGTCAAACCCCATTAGCTCGCCAACCTTGCCTCTTGCCATAAGAACTGCAGAACAGATTTTCTTCCATGTTATTTACCTGAATTAAGCTGACAATTTCATCTCTCGCCCTCACTGCAACAGAAGCGTGCCCAGTGTACTTCTCCATTTATAGCTCGCCAAACTTGGGTCTGTGTTAACGTACCTAATCATACTCAGTCTCTGCTGCTGCTAATGCTACTGCTACTGCCGTCACTGCCACTGTTTTCTCATTATTTACTCTTGAGTATCTCATGCATTTAATGATGCTGCAGACGCTTTATTAACAGCCGGCAACATGCTAGTGTCACGCCAGTGTCTCTCGTTGAAGTCCAGTATTACTGTAAAGAAGTTAATAGGCATTTAGCTAAATTCTACTACCATATATGACAAACAAACAGCGCAAAAAATGGAGCCACCTCCGCAATCGTGACCCCGAGTGATCCGTTACGATAGCTTGCCACCCCGCCTCTCGCCACATTTAGGTCGGGCCAATGAGGGCAAGCTAACGGGGTTTGCCTGTAATGGTATGCATCTGCAATAATTTCCTATGCCTTTTTTAAATATGCATAGTCCTTTTCTTTTTCTATTATTTATTTATTTGTTTGTTTGTTTGTTTGCAAATAAAATCCCATGGATTCCAACTAAATCTCCCAAACAGAAATAGTTTATTTGTGCGGTTGTGTAGCTCTTTCTTTCAGTTTTCTTCATTTGCTTTAGGAGAATGAAATTTTCAATTGCCCAGTCCTAATTTATTTGGTTTTTGATTGGCCCTTTTTTATACTACTGTCTTATATTAGCACACACAAACACACACACTGAAGGCAAAAGAAAGGAAAATATCTAAGAAAACTAAGAACTGCAAATGATTTGAAGTTAAACGAAAGCAAATTAAAATGTTTTTTTTGGTAGAACTCCAACCTAGAAAAAAAAGAGAAAACACTGCATTTGAAGTGCCTTTATACACAGATCAAACACAACATTAAATCAGCCTTCTTAATATTGTGTAGGTCTCCATCATGCTCCACAAAACCTCTGAAGGTGTGCTGTGGTATCTGGAACCAGGACATTAGCAGCAGTAAGTTGTGAGGTGGGGCCTCCATGGATTGGACAAGTCTGAGATTTCAACACCAAGTCAACACATTGATCTCTCGAAAGGTTTTTAAGAAATTTGTGCTAAAGTTGTTCCCTTGTGTGACACCTATGACCTTGTTGCCAATACACCGATTGTTCTTCCTTGTCCACTTATGATAGGTACTAAGAACAATATTGGGCAAACACCCCAGAAGACCCTTTGGAGATATGAGGTCCCTCTGCTTTATACCTACATTTATTGACTCTTTTATCACAAACACTTACTGAGCTTTTCGAGGGTTTAATACCAACTCTCCCAGATCAATTTCTCAATAGAAAGAGACAACAGTGCTTTAATGTCTCGTCCTGTGATCTACATCTGAAGCGATGTCTTTGAGATATCTTTTGTTGAGTGTGGATGGAATTTGCTTTACCAGAAGAGATGCTTTGTGAAGTCTATATTTATGTCTTTACTGTATATCATTGGTCCCCAACCACCGGGCCGTGGGATGGTACCGGACCGTACAAAAAATTAAACCTTTTTTTTTTAAAAATACGATCTCAATCTGTGGTATCGAAGTATGTTCGAGACATGTACTTTGCCAGTGTTCTGGATGAAAGTCATGACAGAAAACCCTGAGCTCGCCACAACAGCACTGAAAACTTATTCTGAAAGGACCGTTTATGTGTTACCATAGCAACCAGAGCACGTGAGGGGCAGAGGAGGACGTTATTCTGATCATTGTCAGCGCATTTAAGAAAGACGCTGCTAATAAAGTTACATATAATTACACAATAGATTCACGCTTATTATTATATTTACAAAATACCACGGTTTTTGTGTTGGTCGTATCATTTTATTTTGTTGTTTTTATCCGCGACACATTAAATGCTGGTTTGTGAAAATGTCTGACATTAAACCGGTCTGTGGCGTGAAAAAGGTTGGGGACCGCTGCTGTATATGACAATCATCCACAGATTCTCTTTTCTTCAGGCTTGAGTGTTCAAGTTGTCAGATATTTTTACTTTTGTTCTGTCCGAATGTCATTTAAATGTTTCTTTCTTTCAACTCATAGAACATGTTGCGAGGTTTGTCTGTTTGCTTCAAATCTTTAGAACATCCTGAACATTGTGTGTTTGGATTTTTACCTTTCTTTTAGAGTCTAAACTTGCTATTGACCAACCTTGTCAATCATCTGTTTTTTTCTGACATTCTTCAGTCTCAACTCAACTCCAGGTCTAAAAACACATTCCCAAAAGAAAGCGTTGGAGAGATCTTACAGCTGTACTAAGAGTGAGTCGGTTAAAATTGAGTTCTATTAACAAACACATAAAATAGCCTCTAACTGTTTCTATTTGCATATTAATTAGGTCACTGACAAATCACATGCCGAGAAAATCAATGAGCCTTTAAGAGCTTTGAGATCTGAATGACCTTCTCTATTGTGGTGAGAAGAAAAACAATAACTTCTTATAGAAGTTTCTCTCTATCATGGGTGAGAAAGTCCAATCAGCCTGAGGAGACATTATTCTTTCACTTTTAATTAGATTTGAATGAGTTTGTCCCAAGAAATCACTTTCTTAAATATCTTCCTGACCATACGCATCTTGTTAAACTTAAGCTCAAATTTATACTCAGTCCCTGTCACAGTCCAACAGTTTTTCGCAGTAATGGTAACTTTCATTAACACAAGGCTAAGACAACCTTTCAAGTGTTCCCATTGACATGAAGTCTGGTGTAGGATCAAAGTAGGTGACCTTGGCTTGGTAAAGCTTTGGAAAGCAGGTTTGTCCACACTGGATAAAGAGTAAAGCCAGACAGGTTTGACACTTTCAATGAGTATTTTGTGACTTTGACCTTTCCTCTCATGGTTAAAAACAAATGTTTTTCTCATCTTAGATTTCCATTTCTAGCAGCTTCCAATTTCATTTCCAATTAAAAGTCAGAACACCACTGTAATTTTTCACTAGAGGTAAAGAAATATGTGTGGAATTCTACAATCGCAGAAAGAAGTGTTACTGTCTACCACAACTAGAACAAAAACCATTTGTGTTTCCTAAAAGGTCACGTTTTTTCATTCAGAGAATGAAAATAGAAAAAAAGTTAAAACATAATATTCAATATAATAAACTTTACTAAAGATTTAGATTTATTAAGGATTTATTAGACCAGTCTTTACATCTATGACTCCACTGCAACCATAGAGCCAAGAAAAGCAATGCAAATATCAAAAATTAAAAAAATCCAATTAGCATAACAATAATATTACTTTAAAATTGGAAATACTGATATGAGAAGTTTTAGATCAAAGGGCAAAGAAAATAAACAAAGCCCAAACTTTTTAGTCATTTCTATCGATCATCTCTGTAAAGGCTTCCTACAAAGCACTGTGGTTATCAGGATAGTCACATTTTTACATGCCGACTTTTGACTTTTATTTTACGCCTCTAAAACTACATTAATTCAAATTCAATATAAAAATAAGGGTGAAATGAGAAACTTGTGAGCGATTAGAGGAACATGTAAAAGAGGTTGTATTTTCTGGCAGTGGCTGACAGTTACTCTGCAGTCTATGGGTTCATGAAAAGGCCCTAGGAAAGAATATAACATGGGGCCTCAATATTATATTCTTTTTTGACAGTGGTGTCAGAGGACCCCCTCACCTTACGGCACCCCGGAGTGTGCGCTGTTGCTTGAATACGTTAGTATTGTGTTCTGTACTGACTTTGGATATAAGCTTTTATGAGGGTCAGCAGAAAAGCAACCATGGTTTTTTGAAAGGCCCTATATTATTATTATTATTATTATTATTATTATTATTATTATTATTATTACTATTATTATTATTATTATTATTATTATTA
>JBBIGC010075269.1:0-10577 GCA_037576955.1 Lepidarchus adonis
TTAATAGCATGGCACAATTCAGCTTACTATATATATGGAGAAATACAACACAGGGGGGGTCCTCGACTTACAATGCACTTGACTTATGAAAATTTGTGGTTATGATGCTGTATGAGTATTTTTTCAATGGTGTGAAAGTGAAAGTACATATAACAGAATGCTCAGGAAAATTGGGAAACAGCGCCTCTCTCTGGTGGACTAAGGAATTGGCGCAGGGCATTACACACGTAGACGCTCATGTAAGGGTACAGAACCCTGTGGTAAGTCGAGGACCCTCTGTAGTGTAAAAGACACTAATACAATTGTATATCCTGCTCCTTGTTTCTCTCCAGCTTCTGAGAAAGATAAGTTCACTAAAGCATTAACTGTAAAAAGATTTTAGTTTGAACACGCTTTAACAAAGTAATGAGTATTTAAAACAGCAGGGCTATTGGCTCAGCACACTTACGGTGAATGGTGGAGAAATACCCAGAACAGGTCGCCAGTCCATCACAGGGCAAAGATACACACTTAGACATAGAGGGAAACTTCGGGGGAATTTAGCATCTCCAGTCCACTTGATGTACATGTCTATGGACTGTGGAGGTCCTGGAAAATAACATACAAACTACACAGGATCCTAACTGCGCCAGGCTGGGAATCAAACCCAGGAAATTCCGGCTGTGACAGCACTAATCACTGCACCTGTGTAGTAAATAGTAAATGAAATAAACAAATCCACAGAAATATGCAACAGTATTTATTTTCTGACCTGATATTTGGTTCATGTTCCAATGACCTGCTGGTCTGCTACAGAAGCTGCCTGCAATCAGTTCTGCGACAGTAGCAAAAAAACATTTTTCTCCCTCAAAGTACTCAATCCTGTTCAAATACTTTTTCTTCGTGTGCCTCTGGATCACTGCCATGTAAGGTTCTAAGAAAATATAATCATTTGGAAATTAACATAAACTTTGGGTTACTTGAGGTAGTTACACTTGAGTTATTACACAAAACTGGAAATCCTTTTCTTGCTACAGGGTTCCTTAACAATGACTCATCACAATGCGTACGCTTTCTCATCCGTTATGTGGTGTGTAGCCTTCATCTGAAAGCCCCATCAGGAGGTAGACATTGGGATTGAAGTAGAAAAGCTGTTGATGCCTCCACTCCAGCAGTGGTTTTGTTTAGGCTCATGGCTGCACTCCTCACATTTCTGTGATATCACATTCTTCACAGGAATGTCTTAGTTGTGGAGCACCGTTGGCTGAGCAAGCAAGTTTTCAGGACTTTACTTGTCTTGGTCAGTCACCCGAGACATTTCCTGTGACTCTCCAGTTAGATGAAGATTGACTGACTCATAGGCCTGTCAGTTCTTGTTGGGCCTCAGTTGTATTCCGCAGATCAGATCTGTCTGTCGTGTGTGAAAATAACCTTCTGCTGTGCCCTGCACCCGTTGTTTGGTTTGTCTGTTTGCCAAGAGAAACAGACAGAAATCCAGAGAAGTGCGTGCTCCTCCGGTTTACACTTTATGTGTGTACTGTTTTGGAGACGACCAAGACTTTTTAAAAAGGATATTGTGTGGTTTGTACTGTTGAAGGTTCACACCCGGTGATTTTGATCATTTCATCAATACAGCAGCACAGATGTGAGAATGTTGTACCAGTGAGACCATAACTGAAATCCCCCCTTTGTGTTTTTCCCTTTGGCAGGAGAGTTGAGCAACGCTTCCACATGTGCGACCGAATGGTCATTTATTTCTTCATCGCTGCCTCTTACTCCCCCTGGTGAGTACAAAAGGTATATGCACTTTGACAGTCAAGTGCTTTCAAAGGCAGTAGGTATCAACTACGAAAGACCTGTTGATCGATGTAAAAACCAAATGGGGAATGAGAATCTGCATGAAATAATGGAGCTGTGTTTGTTGACAGGTTAAACCTGAGGGAGCTGGGCCCCTGGGCGTCCCACATGCGCTGGCTGGTGTGGATTATGGCCTGTGTGGGATCTGCTTATGTCTTCTTTTTCCATGAAAAGTATGCTGTTCCTACACTAACACAGACTCAATAGTGTTACACCAAGTGCAGATGCTTTTTCTTGCTTTAAAGAATGGTTCAGAGAAAAAATTTGTAGCTTATAAAATATTGGTTACATTTGAACTATGCTCACTTGTTTGCTTTACCTTTTCAGCATCAGAAAGTGGCTTTTCAGAGATTTATTATTATGTTTAGACTAAGTTTGTAAGTAGTAAATCTCAATAGAATGGAATTAAACATTAATGATCATGGTAAACTGTTCAAGATCACATCCTCTTGCATTTCCTCCTCAAATCAAGCCAAAGTGGCCTCGGGTGTGACACTGGCTTTGACCTAGATTTTATAATGCTATTCACGTCTGTTACTTTACTCTCATAAAGTAGCCATGACCATGTATGAAAACCTTTGCTGTGGATAAAATAGACACATTTCTCATCTTTTAGGAACAAGATACTGGATCTGCTTTGCTACACTGTCATGGGAGCTATACCTGCACTTGTCCTTCTGTCAATGGTAAGAGGGATTTTTGTATTAATTGGCTACAGTGTGAAGAGTAAATTTCTGTAGCATTCACATATAAATAAACCATTTTTAACCTTTATTGACTGTGATGAATTGGCCTCCAGTCCAGACCTGTAGTTAGCTGGGATTGGCTCCAGCTTCCCCGTGACCCAAAATGGACACTGCCATGTGCTCAAACTGTATATAATAGAGAGAACAAAGGTGTAGAAATATTAAGGAGCCTCACAAAGTCACAGAGCACTAGTCATAAGTGTCTAACAGTGAAAGCAAACAGCCACTGAACCTTATGGAAATTACATTATGCTGAACAGATGGTGCTTTCTGTTCTTTTCTGTGCTGTCAGTCTAACAGAGAGGGTGTGTTGGAGTTGTCAATGGGTGGAGTGTTCTATTGCCTTGGCGTGGTCTTCTTCAAGAGTGATGGCCTTATCCCTTTCGCTCATGCCATCTGGCATGTCTTTGTGGCCATAGGGGCTGGCATCCACTACTACGCCATCTGGAGGTACCTGTATGCAGAGAGCGGACACTTGAAAACATCCAGGTGACCGACTGGGGCGACCAACACTGGCTAATCCTCATATCTGTGTCCACCAGCCAGTAATTTTTACAAATGTAATTTATACAAATTTTATTATATCTGATCACAAGATGCCTTTGCAGTTCTCAAAAGAATTGTGTAGTCTTTTGACTGTAGCTATATTTGTAAAGACTTCAGTTCCTCAGTTCACCTGAAACGTTTAGTTTTCAAATTAAAGCCAGTTTTGATTACAGTTTTTATTAATGTATTTTTATAATTTTCTATAGAAATTCAAAGAGGTCGAAGTTTACAGATAAATATAAGGTATTGAGACACTGCTGCCAATCATTTGCTAATTTGAATCCAGCTCATTCCGTTCAGCTCTGTTACTGAGTTAAGTTAGATGAGCTCTTGTAATTGTGCATTAAAAGACTAATATATTGAAAACACAATGTATGTTGAAGAATTTCAGTCTTTTGCACACACAACATTGTGTGTATAATTTCAAGTGTTGTGTATCCTGTATATCTATAATGTTCTGTAAAAAATCATGCATAAAGTCCATTGAATATGAACATGTTAATGAAAAAATGACCTAAAGACACAAAGAGCTCTTTTTATTTTGCACAAGCAGGGTTTTTGTATAATTATAGTACTTTGGCTTTTAAAACTCATTTAAGCTCTTTAGTCAGATTTTAATTGGTTGCAAATTGAAAAAGGAAAACAAGTTAATTTAAAATGTATTTGTATCTTGTTCTTTAAACTACCAGTAATTTAGAATATGCTGTAAAGAGCTAAATTAATCTTATATTGAATTCATAGCTCAAAACTTCAGTGCTTAGTGTTTGTAGCTTGGGACCAGTGTTTTACAATTGACAAATGGTGCTTGTCATGTTCAAAATGTAATTAAAACATTTCTTTAATGAATATTGTTTCTTATGTGTTTGAAAGATCTTTTTCAGTCAATCTGTTTATTTTTTATACTTACACACATCAGTGACACTAAACAAATGGTCATAATTCTTTAAAAAACTGTAGAAATTAATGGACAATAAACATTTCACTGTCAAAGGTGTTTCAGGTTTGGATGTTGCGTTACATTGTTTGGTAAGAGAGAACTGTCATGCAGTTGAGAAAGTCGTCTTTAGGTTGTTTTTTTCAGATTTTAAATTAGGTGACAGCACCTAATAAATAAAGTGTGTTAAATCCGACGAGACACACTCATTTGTGCTCTGTCGGGAATGTTTAAATCAGTGTTTGAATAGAGGCTTTCTTTCACTTAAATCACTGTGATTGAGTTTTATTGTGCTTTTTATTACGATAAAGTTGAGGGCACATTGCCCATGATCAACATGGCTACCATGTACGCTCCCTTTGTCAAACTCAAAGATACCATGAGTGCTGTGTCCTACGTGGGCAGGAAGTTGGAGTGGTTGTGCAGCAGGCCACTGATGGCGCTCATGTGTTGGGGCAGGCCAATGTTAGTATCCCTATGCCAGCGGGGGCTGTCGCCCTGGGTTGGCGGGGCCAACACAAACTGGGCCACGTTGGGCAGCTTGAGCAGGTTCATAAGCTCATGGGCTCGTGTGATGATCTCCTCAGTATCCTCTTCACTAAAGCTTGCTGCTGTGGGGCCACTGCGGGCAAATGAGCGCATCTTTGACAGCAAGAGGGACGCCCTGAGAGACAAAGAGGATTTTGTTAGAACTGAACTGCCTGTCAGTCAAAACTAAAGTAACACCCTGCATGCTTTTGAAAATGTTTTTAATTTATTAATAAATATTATTGATGTATGTTCACAGTCACTGTTACTTTATGTAAAAAAACAAAAAACAAATATTAAATGCAACTATTAAATATTGCTTAAATAATATCAACATTTTAGGAGCTATTACTACAAAGGATAAAAAAATAATATTTTGAACATTTATGTTAATGCAAAAAACCTCAAACATTATTTGTATTCAAATCATTGTGAAAAGCTAGATATCTCCACACCTTTGATGAGAAGTCACAGGGGACATATACAGTAATGTCAAAAGCTTTGAACACCCTATGAAAGCCTGTGTTTTTGTAACATTCTTGGACATATGGATATTTAATTTCAATTTTAACAATAATGGGAGATTCAAGTAATAAAACAATTAAAACTGAATGAAAAAATTTTCCAAAAATCATGATGCACATGTGCAGAACATCATTACTCAGCATTTTGAAGGATGTTTGCCCCATTTAAACCTCATTTAAACATTTAGTTTGGTGTACTCCTGACTGTTGAGGTGAGAGTGAACAACATGATGAGATAAAAAGCTTCTCAGGACTTCAGAAAGAAGATGGAAGCAGCTTATAATTCTGATAGATTTAAAAAGGTCTCAAAAGAATTTGCAATCAGCCATTCAACTGTCTGGAAAATAGTCTACAAGTGGAGGACTTCAAAACAACAAAATAACAAGTTCACCCCGAAAGGAGACCACAAGATGGTAAAAGAAGTCTCCAAAACCCTAAAATTTCATCACAGGACCTACAGCAGGATCATGCAAGTGTTGATGTGAAAGTGCCTCTACCACCAGAAAGAGACTACACAACTGGAACTTGAATGGGAGGTGTGCGAGAAGGAAACCTTTGCTGTCTAAGACAAACATCAAGGTCAGATTGAAGTTTACCAGAGATTGTAGATAAAGACCAGAGCTTCTAAAATAATGTTCTTTGGACAGGTGAGTCTAAAATTAAATTATCTGGAAACCAGAACAGAGGACATGGAGTAAACCATGTATTTGATGTTAACCTAATACAGAATTCCAGGAAAAGAACCTCATACCAACTGTGAATCATAGAGGTGGAAGTGTCATAAATACAAAATAATAATAAGTTATATTAATATCGTGTCTCCTGGAAAGTCTGGTACAAGGAACCAGAAGATGATTATTACCAGAAGATCTGAGAGAGTGTGAGGGAGTGTAAGGAGTCAGCAGCTCAGTGAGGTAGAGAGGAGCAAGGCTGTGTAGGGCTTTAAAGGTGAGTATCAGAACTTTGAACTTCACGTATGCTTTAATAAGAAGCCAGTGTAACTCTGAGAGAATGAGGGTGATATGAGCAGTGATACAAGTATATGAGTATGAGTGATAAGAGTCATGGTTTAGGGATGCTGTCTGCAGCAGGACCTGGGCAGCTCACCATTTTAGAATCCACCATGAATTTTACAGTGTATCAAAGGGTGCTTGAGGAACATGAGAGACCATCTGTAGAACTGGACCCAGCAACACGACAATGACCCAAAACACACCAGTAAATCCAACAAGGACTGAAAGCTGAAAACTAAGAACTGAGGAGTCCTGGATTGGCAGAGTCAAAGCCCTGATCTTAATCCCATTGAGATGCTGTGGGGTGACTTGATATGGGCCATACATGCATGAAACCCCTCAAACATCTCACAGCTTAAAGAATTCTGCATTGGGGAGTGGGGCACACTTTCCTCAGACCGAGGTCAGAGACAGATGGGGACACTGTGCTTTTTTTTAATCAAAGGGGGTAACACTAACTATTAGCTATTACATTTTTCCTTAGTTAGAATGTACATTTGATTATATTTTATTTCATGATTTATTTTGTTGTCTTGCTGCAATTAAATCACTATGTTAATATTTCTTAATAAAGAACTGAATATTTAATAGGGTTTGCTAACTTTTTCACTTGACGATATGAGTGAAAGAGGGGCTAAACAGTCTTACCGAGGGATAAGATCCTGGCTGCGAGAAGCCAGCTTAGCCAGTGCGGTCATCAGCACGGTGAGAAGACGTGGAGAGTGGGATGGAGGGCTGGCAGACTGACGTACCTGTGTGATCTCAAAGAGCACCGCCTCAAGCCCCTCAAAAAATGAAGTAATGAGCTCCACAGTACAGCGAGGGTCATAGGACACAGATAGATACTCTCCTATTACCCACACCTGCATAAACACATATATATATATATAAACACATGTATATATCTTAATTCTCTCATCTTTTAAAGTGCCTGCCCACTGTATTTAACTTACCACGTGTGTGTAGAAGTCTTCTTTACTGTTGATGCTGGTAGTGGTGCTGGCAAAGTCCAACAACTCCTTGTACTGATCCACAATGAGTGGAGGGTGCAGCTTGCACAGGGTCTGTAGGTGTGTGCTGAACACTCTGTAAAAAGCAATGAGCAGTCAGAGAACTGAACAAACTATTATGCAAAGAGAACCCAAATATATATGGTTTAATGTTCAGGGTTAGTGTATAAACTGACAAACCTCTGCACTTCAGTGCTAAAGTTTTTAATGTTGTAAAGAAGGCTGCTTCTCTCCAGCAGGACGAGGAGCAACTGATTTATCAGCTTCTCATCAGCTATCTAAACAGACATACCAAATAAGAATCCAGGAAAAGAAATTACATTTTACTTAACAAGTTTCACAATATTCCTTTCTAAGCATGTCACTATTTAAAGAACACTTACCAATGAAATGTTTCATTAAAAAAGACAAAATAGTCATTTCAGCTAAATTCAGCCCAGAACAAGTATGTGAAATACTGAATAAAAAACATTTTATACAAAAAAAATAGATTTTTATATGCAGCTAATAAATATTATCTGAAATACTGTGATTCTGAAGAATATATAAATATATAAAAAGTATAATGAACAATTACATACAATTAATATACACACACACTTTTGGCAGTAATGAGAAACTAAATATCACACAAATGAATTAATTAACTTACTTTTGTCTTGCATGAAAATAATAATGTACAGCAACACTGTCTAAATGAGCCAAAATGATGTTAAGAGTCTTAGTTCCTAACCATCTGAATATCTTTTCTTGTGTTTGTCAAATAGAGGAATACTAGGCTTGCATAACTTTATTTCCAAATTATATTGTATACATTTGCTGTAATTAGGATCACTTACAACCAGGGCTTTTCAGACCTTGTGCAAGCTGAACCCTCAGTGCTTTATTTGGGTAGTGGTAACCGAGTGGTGAGGACCTTGCCCTTGTGAAAGGAGCTTTGCAGGTTCAAGTTCCAGTCCAGGTATCATTGAGGTACCCGTTGTGCAAGGGACCGAGCTGCTACTGTTAAACGCTAGTTAACATGCAAACACTAGTTAAAGCACGTCACATTATGTTGTGGTGTACTTCAGATATGATCACTCAGAGTGCAAATCCTTTTCTCTGTGCTGAGCTGCTTTGTTATGTCCCCACCATTATTACCCACAGCTGTTGAATTATCTGTCATTTCAGGTCAAAAGAGAAATTAATTTTGTTTCATTTCATAGTTAAAGGCTGTGCAGTACATTCAGTGCAGTGGCCCAGGCCTATATGACTTGTGAGGCATTTGTGGTAATACTGCTTTTCTTTTTTTGTTCACCCCCTATTCGCCATATGACTTACTTTTGGAAAACATTTTAAGCATATTGTACTACCTCTCCTAAGGAAAATAAAACAAGTAATAAATCCTCAAATGTTGATGAGAAATAGTCTCTACATTTAAAAGTTAGTCTGGGAGCCCATGGTGATAAAAGCTGGCTTCTTTCAAATTAGTTTGCAGTACAAATTTAGATTTAGTAACAGGGCTTTTTCGCAAGCTGAGCATGATGCGCAAACTAAATCAGGGTCACTACCTTGGTGGTGCACTATGGTGGTAACTGCTTATAGTCATGTAAACTTTTGGATCCTGTGTTTTCTTTTAATTCTTTGACAAGTTTTCCATTACTGAAAAGCAATCTATAAACTTCCACAATATTCATATCCATGAGAACTCCCACGCTGAGCACTGAAAAGCACCAAAAATGGGAAAAATCACAGACATAGGGAAGATGCTTAAAAGGAAGTTTCTCTAGGCCAGTTTGGTAGTTTTTTTTACCTGAGTAACTGTGTTGAAGTAGATATGCAAGAGCACAGGGACAATCTGGGCACAGTGCAACACACGAGGACTCTCCACCATGCCCTCCAGAGCGTCATGAAGTGTACTCAGCCTATAGAGCAGCACAGAGCACATGGATGACAACACAAAGCACTCAGAAAGCAGCAGTGGACAGTCCCAGAACAGTTAGAGAGCAGTCATTCAGACAAACTAAATATTCCACAAGTTCCACAGTGTAATAATGTAACTTCTAGATGCCATTTGTTTCTTGAGTACAATTATCTTACTATTCAGTCCAGGTGCAATTCTTAAGGAAACCATGTGTCACCATTACTCAATAAGCTCAACAGCTTCAAAATACATTGAATATGTGCCTGGAAGGACTGTTGGCAATAAACAAGCATTGAGACACTTTTGTTATTTCTGCAACCTATACTCACTTTAGGGTTGCACACAATGTCTTAAAGACTGTACTTATGACTATCTTTTTGGCCATGGAGTTTATAATGCATCATGTAATACCTACCAGTAGATCATTCATGTTTCTTGTGGTGATGTGTAATACCCCAGTACAATTTGCACAGAAGCTGCCCTATTTCATTACATCCCTACCATTACACGTAACTGTGGGTATGGTGTTCTTGGCATACGTGCCATGATTATTTCTCAGAACATGACGAGCTGAATTGTTGACAATTTTTTTCATATATAATGAGCCACAATTGTGGAGTCCACAGCTTGAATAGTATGGTTTTAAATGTAATGTCTGACTGGTGTATGTGTATATACATATATGTAAATATACATATACACTCATCAAAATATCAATGTATTTTTCCTATGTATTAATTGTTTATGCATATAAATACATATTGTTTCATATGTATAAGCCTAAAGACATCTGTGTCAGTTTGTACTGGAATTTTTAACTGGATTTTTATGATATATGTTTTATATTTTAATATATATTTTTGATGATTATGATATTAATATATTGATATAAATATTCTGAGACTTTTTTTTTTCATTCACTCATCAAAATAAGTAAATATTAAAAATATAAATATATAAATGATTCTAACAGTATAATTGTATGCAGTTGAATTAGCTCCTTCATACAAATGCATTACTATGCAGTTTTGCAGAGTAATGGAGAACTTTAATTAGTGATTAGCAGGCTTTACCTGTCAATAGTGTCCCCAGTCCCTGCCTCAGGTCTAAGAATGTAGAGGAAGAGTCCTCTGTAACATGGATTGCGGAAGGAATCCAGAGAAGCTGTGATCTTACTGCCCTGCTGGTCCCACACAGCTCGATCTTGAGCTGGGTAACATGCTGACCTGTGACCAGATTTCACACATGCCCAGGTTAACTTTAACTTATCAAGTTTATCAAGATTTCAGAGTATCCCAGATTGGCCACTGCAAATCTCAGATTAACTTATTTCTGTAGTATAAGCCAAAAGTGTGGACTATTTAAGACATACATCCCATACAGTTAGCTTAACTTTTGGCTTTTGTCAGCTCAGGTGTAAATACCGTATATCTTCTAATAGTAGCCGGGGCTACTATTTCAAAAATTATTCTGACGACCAGGCGTTTAATAGAGACAGGCGTTTGTTGGAGACAGGCTATTATTCTCCTCACAGACG
>JBBIGC010075280.1:0-10577 GCA_037576955.1 Lepidarchus adonis
ATTTATGCTTGATTGTTTCCTGAACCTGGAAGTCGCTTTGGACAAAAGCGTCAGCCAAATGAATAAATGTAATGTAAATGTAAGATGATCGTACTCAGTCGTCTAACCATCACATGGCCATGGTCGAAGTGACCCAGACCCTTAGGCTTGTTCATTTTCCTGCTGTCAGCACAAAAACTTCAAGAACTGTCTACTTGCTGCCTGATGTTGCAATGAGAACTGGAAGATACTGCAATATAAATAGACTAGAGATGTAATTTCACTGAAAAATACTGCAATATAAAGAGACTAGTCTCATCATATTGCAGTATTTTTTTAGTGAAATTACATCTCTAGAGATGTAATTTTAGTGATAACGGCTGTGTCATCGGGGTAGGGCTTTGGAAAACGTCCCAAACGTCAATGTTCCTCAAGTTTCTGTCAAAAGACAGACATGGTGCTCGCCCCGTAATGTTTTTCCTCAGACAGGCTGCGTCTTCAGACATGTACGTCAATAAGCCAATTTCCCTTAAAGTTAATGTTTAAGGGAGTTTAATAAACGAAACACTTATAATCCTTATCGAGCATGAAGCTCTGTTGCTTCCATCTCCACAGAGCAGCAAATCCCCGTGTGCAGCACGTGCGAATGTGTGTCAGTCCTCGTTTGACAGTGTTAGCTGTTAGCACGCTAGCCAGCTTGTACAAAACTAAACTTACATGCAACTTTTTGAATGACCCACAGATTGATGCCGATTTCCAAAACCCATAGCACCGCCGCGACCAGGAACGTGTATTCCGCTTTGAACAATATCAAATGTTTATCTCGCCACATAGAGCTGAGTAATGCGGACAGTTTGGACGGGGCAGCAGGACCTCTCTTCCTGCCTCCTGCCATTTTCGCTGAGCACCTCCTCTCCCACACAGACTTACAGGAGTATGGAAGCCCACAAGCGCCAAAAACAGCACGGCGGCCTTGTCCGCACAGGCGGTGGATTTTCGCGTTTTTCTGAGTGTCCTCACAGCCGTTTCTGGGACTCGCTGCATGTTCGAATGGCATTTAAAAAGTCACATGTCGCATTTTAAAGTTCTGCCGATATGCTGATGAACATAAAGAAAACACCTGCATTGTATTCACATGGCATTAACCTATGATCTGGAGGACTGATTGGTGGCAGTGATGGTCATAGTAGGGATTTTACATAGTGCTGCATTCACATCTTCTGGGAGACTTTTAGAGGGTACTTCACTATCTATCTATCGATAAGGTTTTTATATTAGATAAGGCTTTATGTTTCTTATATAAAAATGTTTCTTTTTAAAAGTTTTAAAATATTTATTTCTTGTTAAGTGTTTTACATCTTTAAAATGGACTTAAAATTGCCTTTAAATTGTGTTTTATATCTTAAGGTCATGGGTGGTCGTCAAAGCTTTTCACTGCATATCGTACTGTGTATGACTGTGTATGTGACAAATAAAATTTAAATATGAATTTAAAGAATCCATAGGTCCCACATCCTCTTCATGTAACCCTTTTCACTGGGGTTACTTGTGCAGTAGCTTTCCAAAAGTCCATTGTTCTCATCTCTTGTCCATAAATGTCTTGTTATTGTTGTTCCAGTAGAACACTTATCACCAGATTGTCCTGGTTCCCCAACATCTGGCACAGATCTTGTTAATCCGGGCGATGTCTGAGCTGGCGTGACTCTGTCTCTATGTTTTACACTTATATATGAGAAAGGCGCAGTGTAGCATAAGGAGGTCTTGCCTAAGGACTCCTAATGGTGGTAGGCCCCAGCCAAGATTCAAACTCCCATGTGAAAGGCAGCAATGTTACCACTACACGATCCAGTCGCTATGTACTGTATATTCTTTAGGAAGATTATGACATTGTTACAGTCAGATGTTTCATATGATGGCTTTGGAGCATGAGACTCTGGGGTCACAGGGACATACAGTGGGGCAAAAAGGTATTTGGCAGCCACTGATTCTGCAAGTTTTCCCAAAGATGAGAGGTTCACTTCAACTGTGAGAGACAGAATGTTAAAAAGTCCAGGAAATCACATTGTATGATTTTTAAAGAATTTATTTGTGTAATGTTGCAGAAATTTTTGGGGGGTTTTGCTTTGTTTTTGGTCAATAACAAAAGTTCACCTCAATACAGAGGTCAAATGTTTCCTGTAGGTCTTCACCAGGTTTGCACACACTGTAGCTGTTATTTTGGCCCATTCTTTCATGCAGATCTCAGGAGCTGTGATGTTTTGGGGCTGTCGCTGAGCAACAAGGACTTTCAACTCCCTCCAGAGATTCTGTGTTGGATTGAGGTCCGGAGACTGGCTAGTCCACTCCAGAACTTTGAAACGCTTTTTACGTAGCCACTCCTTCATTGCCTGGGCAGCGTGTTTCATGTGTGAGATCACATTCATTTATCCAAGATTTGAACGTCTGTGTGGACATTTTCTTAAGGCTGGCTGGAAAAGCATTTTTCATGTTTTGGATGTTTGTAAGTATTTCCAAATTTGTCTATTAAATGTAGTGAAGTGAATGTTAAAAGTTTTTAAAAAGACTACTCCAGTGAAGTACAGATACTGAAAAACTTAAGTACAGTACTCAAGTAAATGTACTTTGTTACTGTACTCCTCTGGGTTCAGGATTGTATTAATAGTCAGCTCACTGCATATTCAAATAGAAGTAGAATCAGTATTTTGGTTTTCTCCCAAAGTATACCCTGTTAAGATTATCTCTCCTTCAGAATGTACTTTTTTTTGTACTTGATTAATTACACTTCACACCATTGTTCCATTGTATGATCACACCAACTTCAGTTAACCAACCTTGTACATTTTATACTGAGCATTTTGAATGTTTTCCAATAAATAAAAGCAACTCACATATTTGATTTCAGGGGTCTTAGCCCTTTATCTTCAGTAGCCATGTAAAGAGGGGTGCCGTTTTTCAGCCTTTATTTCTGTATGTATTCATTGCCCTTATTAAAAGGTATTGTTTAAAAGTTTAGCTTACAAATTGTGTGGGTTAAAATGAAAGCTTGAAAAAACTAAAAGTAGACCTCAATTTCACTGTAACTACGGTCTGAATCGCATTAAATTCCACAACGCACCACACGTACATATTCGCTCGACTGTTTTGGTACTTGTGGCTTGCCGTAATCGCATACCACGTGATCAAAACAAGCGTCACTTGTGGGAATGACGTGAGCTCCGACTCGCTTAAAGGTAAATGTGTTTAAATAAAGTGCGTTATTATTTATCAGCGCCGTGCTCTGCTTCTGTGCCGAGTAATACATGGAAGTGGTCAGTTCAGCGTGAGGTGAGTGTTGTATATTGTTAAATCCTTCTCGAGGTCAGTAGCCACCAGAGTTAAATGCTATAGCAGGGTTCTACTGACTGTTGGTGCGACATGTTGAAGTGTGCGGCTCTGCGCCATCGTTGACCTGCTCTCTCTGAAGAATTACAGCAACATTGTCGAAAATCCAGATGTGCTAATTATCGGTTACTTGACTTGGCTCAAATTTAGGGTTGTTGGGGAACCTTCACTATAGTCGGGTTTCTGACGATTTGTTCTCCCTCGTTACGTGTGGTTCCGCACATGCGCACTCCTTGGTTGGGTTTAGGATTGGGGTTAAGGCTAGAGTTGGGTTTAGGATTGGGGTTAAGGCTAGGGTTTGGTTTAGGATTGGGGTTAAGGCTAGGGGTTGGGGTTAGGATTAAAAAATTGGACTAAGCAGGTTTATTACTTATTATTACTTCAAATTCATTCAGATTTAGCAATTTTATGATGCATCTACCTTACTTATTAATATTTTAAAAAGTTTCAGCGATACTGGCTGTGTATTTACTTGGTATCAAATTGAACTTCTGTCATGACGTACCTATGTCCATGGCTACAATAGCAAAAACGTTAGTAGCGCTGCTACGCTGTGTGCGTCAGCCTAACCCGGTGGCGCTATTCCAGCCACGTGATTGGTTCGGGGCAACAGTATTCTCATTGTCATTGGGTTTTCGTGTTGTCTGTCAAAACATGGACGGAATGTGTTTTATCGACGTGTATTTATATCGAGAAAAGTTATTTCGAGATAATAATTATCGTTTTATCCCCCACCCCTACCAGTACAGCTGTCATCTCTTCTGTCTCAGTAAAAAAAAAAAACTTCACATGATGGAAGGAAAATGCATCATGTGTTCTCATTCACATTGAGACATTGAAGTTATTCTCCACTTGTTGAGGACAAATAAATATTCTAATTGCATATTTTTGAGGAACAGAAAAAGGACCTCCCTCATCGGACTTCTTCAGTACTCCTATGTGTTCACAGCTCACAGAACGTGAGGACTTACAAAAGGGCAGAAGAAGATGGAGGACTTTCCCATTGGAACGCTCCAGGCGGTGTGTTTAGGCTCCAGCGTTGTTCTCTCTGGTCTGTTCTATCATGCCTACAGGAAGAAACGCAAAACCGTGGACAGACTCCATGTAAGGTCTCTTTATGTTCTCCCACTGCTCCTGTGGTTTGTGAGAGCAGGCAATTAAATACGGATGATGCAGCTCTTCATTAAGCAGCGTAATAATGAGATTTTGTAAGTGTTTTTGACAGCCAATAGTGGGTTTAGAAGAAGAAAACGCATGCATCTTTTTTCTTTTCAGGATGCTCCTCAGATTGCGTTAAATAAGAAACTGGTGGATCTTCTGAACTCCACACCAGGGAAGTGTCTACAATATGTTGTTCTTGAAGGTAACCTGCTTTTTTTCTTCAAATAGCAAATATAGTGGCAAATGACTAAATTAATTCTCTCCTCAAGTATCTCTGGACAGTCTCCATTGTTTCCACTGCTGTAATAACTTTCACAGATCAGACAAAACTATGAGCACAGCATGCAGTGTGTAAAGTGTGTAGACATACTGATCACAGCATCAGGACTGTATAACTCAGAAATAACTAATGCACACACACACACAATACTGATCGTTTGAAATATTGCAGCTTGATATTTGTCAAAAACGTCTTACACCATGTTCAAATACAACAGTGATAATAACAATAGGAAACATTTTATTTTAACCTTATTACAGCAGGAAAACAGAGTTAATAATTGATCAAATAATAATCGGCAAACCATTCAATTTATCAATTGCTTACACAGCTGTATTCCCTCTGACATTTGTCTTTCCTCTCCCTTTATTCTCCCCCTACCTCTCTCACTCTTTAGGTACAGTGCAGCCAGTAGGGGAGCCACTGAGGAGTCAGTTTCAGGAAGGAAGCGTTGGTCTAATACAGAAACTAGTCCTTCGGGAGCACAAATTGGTTTGGAATAGTCTGGCACGCACCTGGTAAGAACTGTATAAGACTTTCTCGCACTTTTGGATCTTTTGTTCATAGTTTAGTAGTCATTAATCCTACTCCTTTAGAGCTACCTCTGCAAAGTCTAGTTTCAAACACAATCTGCCACACCTGCTCCAGCTTATTGACTGCTTCAGTCGTTTTTGATTGGCTGGTTCAGAAGAATTAATGTTGAGTAAGAGGAGTCACATGTTAGATGCAGGTTGAAACTACACTTTACAAGGAAGCAGATGTGTAGGAGGAGTGTTAGTAGATTATTTTTGAAAACGGTGATACGAAAATTTTGAAGCGGCAGCCTTCCATCCACACGTAAATGCCTTCAAAGGTGCATCTACATGTGGATGAGGAAAACAGGGATTTTCATTAAAACTGTGTGACTTCTTCCCCTTGGACATGTTTGCTTACATGAGCGAGGTTCTTCTTCTATGGCCGGCACAGACAGAATTCTGTTGTTCATAACTTTGCTATTAGGATATTTTACATGCTTTCACACACACACACACACACACAGATGCTTTTCCTCTATTATGAAGAACACGGGCATCAGAGTGAGCTTTGGATTTTGCTACTTCCCACCGCCAACTATGTTGCCGGGTTTGGACAATGCCAACCTACATGAAATGAAGTCTGTCAGTGTTGTAAAAAGAAGTTGCTTGCACACTTTATTATTTAGCAGAGGGGGGAAGGTTACACAAGACTGTTTGGGATGCTTTTGACAATGTTTGACCTCCTTTTACATTTATGTGTGGATGGATTTTTTTTTTCAAAAACATGTTTGTGTGGATGGCATTAAAAAACAAGAAAAGAAAATGGAAAATGTTTCCAAAAATACTCGGCTATGTGTGAATGGGGCCTTTTTAACCATTGTCATATGTCATTGCCTGCGTGGAAGAGTTCACTTTTGTCAAAACTTGTGTCCATGCAGTGTGTTTTCTTTTCCCTTGCTTACCCATTCCCTGAAAACGCTGATGCTCATCTCTCTCTATTCCTCACAGGACAGACAGAGAACGCATACTTCACCAGCGTGTAAACGCTGTTCCCTTTAACCTGGTTGGTGGAGATGGGGCATGTGTGCGTGTGCTCAGCCCCCTGGAGGCCACCGGGCCTGAGATGGAGACAGTTCATGAAAAGTTTCACCAGGCTAGCTATGGTTTCACTGACCTGCTGGGCCAGTACCTGAGTGGAGAGAAGCCCAAAGGCCAGCTGGAAACGGAGGAGATGCTGAAGGTGGGCACATCAGTGACTGTTGTGGGGGAGCTCATCCTGGACACTGACCGCTTGCTTAAACTGCGCCCACCAACTGATGGGTCTGAGTACTTTCTGAGCACTGGCGATTTTGAGAGCTTGCGGGTCGAACAGGAGGGGCAGGCAGGCAGCTGGAGGGTGCTGGGCTGCGTTTGTGCATTAGTGGGTGTGGCTGTCCTCCTGTGGGCAGGATGTCGCTACTACAAGCGGATCCAGGGCAAGAGGGAGCGGGAGAGGGAGAGGAGGGAGTTTGAACGCATGTGGGAGGGGGACAGGGAGGAGGCTATGGAAAACCTATGTGTGATTTGTCTGAGCAATCCCCGAGGGTGTGTTCTGCTGAATTGCGGACATGTCTGCTGCTGTTACAGCTGCTACCAGGCTCTGCCTCAGCCCACCTGCCCCGTATGCAGGCAAACAATCTGCAGAGTTGTGCCCCTCTACCAGGCCTGAAAGAGATTACTGGTTACTGGGGAGTAGAAGATGATAATGGCTGAATCTTAAATGGCTGCCCGTGGGCATAGGGCTGCAAAATACATTGTTTGTAAGGCTGTGATATGCAAATGACCTCTCTAGGAAATTACAGTTTTTGTATGTATGTTTTGGATTACTGACTAACAAGTGTTTTCATTATTCAAAGCATTCATACAGTCTATATATATATATATGCACATTATATATATATATATATATAATGTGTACACACCCCATTTCCAGAAAAGTTAGGACATTTATTAAATGCAATAAAAATAAGTGTGCGATTTTTATGTAATTTGAACTTTAATTTTGTATGCCAATTACAAAATTTTTAAAAAGACTTTCAAAGTTTTCACTAATGAATATAAAAAAATTTATAGCTACAACACACTCAAAAAAAGGATATAAAAATGATCTGGGACTATTCTCTGAGACATATTCTGCCATCAAGGCAATATAATTTCCTAGGAAGCGCATGCCTACTTCAGTAAGGCAATGCCAGGCCTTGTTTAGCCTATGCTACAACAGTGTGACTTTGTAGATACCAAGTGTGTGTGCTTGACTGGCCTGTCAACAGTCCAGATTTGTCTTATTTTGAACATTTATTGAGCATTTTAAAGAAAGTCCAATAGCTACTGTGGACTGCTGAGCTACTGAGGTCTTGTATAAAGCAAGAACGAGCAAAAATTCCACTTGCAGAACTGTTTCCAGTGATTGAATAGCGTCATTTAAAGGAATGATGTAACACAGTGGTAAACATGTCTCTGTCCCAATGTTTTTGGGTGTGTTTTGAGCATCAAATTCTAAATTTGTTTTTATATACAGAATACATGCAAGTTAAACAGCAATAATACTAGGGATATTTTCCTTGAATTTGTAAGTGAAATAAAAGTTAGAGAGGTTAACAAATCACAAATTCTTGTTTTTATAACATTTTATGAAGAATTACAGCTTTTCTTGAATTGGGGTTTATACAGTAACATGCACTGGAGCTACACGGCTGATGATGCTAGAAAATGCTAGAAGTGAATAGTCTCAACAATTTCTCGCAACCTCTTTTAACATCTAGCTTTTCCTTCATTTTGCACAGATCTGTAGATCTGGTTCACTACATAGTATAACTTACTTATAAAACCAACAAACCTTGTATCTGAACCCTGTGGGTGGCCATTTTACAATAGTTTTTCTTACAACCTGCAGAATCTAAGTGCCCGTTGTGTGCACACGTCATGTGGTAAGTGCCACATATTTAATTTTCACTTTTTTGTTCCCACTTACATGTGTCTTCATTTAAAAATTTCAGTAAAAATAATTTACATATGAAAACAGCAGAAAGCATAACACTGCGCACATGAAGGGAACCTGACATCTGCCTAAAATGGGTGCCTCTATTGTCTGGCTACAAAGTTTTTTTTATTGATTTATGTATTTTTTTTTAACCTTTAATTTATGAGGCAAGGCATTAAGAATTAATTCTTGTTGATTTTTTTAGCCTGGCAATTCTTCAAATTAAAAAAAAGAAAAAGAAAAACTTTGTCCAAAACCACATCACAACACTGTACCACTGTAAAGTAAAATAAGTTTATACTGTTACAAAAGTACTTTACAAAACCTCATCTTACTGGAAAAACTGCAGTGCTCGGTCATGTGTTGCCAGAATTAAATCTATTACTCAGAGTAATGACTTTCAGAGTATTTGACTTGTGTCTTTGGTTTGTTTGAATATTTTGCTGGGATAGTGAAATAAGAAATTGGTTAAAGAAGCACTGGATGATAAATGTATAATGCTGTGCCACTGTGTACAGCGATTGACACTAATGTTTAAGGAGGGTCATCATTTTGTCAGAAATGCTGTGAACTAGTGTTTGTGAACTACCCTCTGTTTGATGCTCCTTGCACTCACTGCACATTATTGCAACATGCCTTAAAGCTTAATAAAGCGTTGTTGTTACACTATACTGTGTTTCATATCTGTAGATACCTGCTCGCCTTCTCTGAAATCAAGGGTATTAATAGTGAATTGTCTCTCCTTTGCTGGAAGGGAGAAAGGTTAACACTACATTTTGGGACCTTGTTGTTGGGATTTGAGTCCATTCAACAATAAGAGTCTTAGGGAAGTGAGACGTTAGACTGATGTTGGAGGATTAATTACAATCACCACTTTAGCTCCTAGGTTTTGGAGTGTGCTCCATCACTCCAGAGAACAGGTCTTTATGTTCCTTTTGCCAAAGTTTAATACTAGGTCTGTTGTTCTTCTAGGCTTTCGCAGCTACTTCAAAGCATCCAGTTTCAGTGACACTGCATTATAATGGAGAGAATACAAGCTGTGAGCAGTGAGCGCATGTTAATGTAGCTCTATTCACAAACTAGAAGGGTTAATGCATTAATGTGTTAATTTAACTCCACACCATCCTGATGCACAACCTCGAGCAGGTTAAAATAGCTGCAATGGCCTCCATAATGTTTGGGACAAAGACACTTTCTTTTCTTTGATTTATGCCACTTCCTTGGTAAAATTTTAAATCACATACACATTCCAGGGGGGCATTACCTTACTCCGATGATGCCTTAAACTCTTAAACTGAATGGAATAGCATAGTCCAGACATAGTTCCTTACCTTTCTCTTTCTTAGCTTTTTGGTTTCATACTTGGTCCAGTTCCCTCACTCATTTTTTTACCTAATAAATTGGAAGCTGCGAACTAGGTGATTTGTTTGCTGGAGTTTCACAGTAGCTCATGCAGTTGACCGAGCATGAGTGGTGATGCTTGTTACAAGCGGTCTCAGACTGGCTGGACTATATTTCAATCAACTGCCAAACTCCAATCTTTCAAATCTGCTTAAAGAAGAAAAGGAGCAAATTAAATTTTAGATGCTGCTCACTGGTGAGTGAGAGCAGGTCCACAGGCACCTCATGTGGTCCTTGCGGGCACCCTGGTCCCCACGGGCACCATGTTGGTGACCCCTGGTCTAGTCAATACAGAACTGCCTTACACTTTGTCAATGGGACAGTGACAAGCCCTTACTACCTGAATAACAATCAATCCAGTCATTGTTCCCCTGCAAGAACAACACAGGTCTAATTTTATCTTCATGGATGACAATGCTCCAGCTCATAGAGGAGCATCAATAGGGAACGGCTGCTGGAGACTGGGAACCTCGAATTAAGTGGCTGCACTTTCTCCAGACCTGAATTCCATAGAAAGCCTATAACCTATCAGCTGTGTTGCCGTGTAGAGGCTCATAACTCTGTTTCTCAGAACTTCAATAACCTGGGGGCCACCCTTTAAGAAGAGTGGGACGCCTCAGCAGACAATAGGTCGCCTTGTGAACAGCATGAGACGTCGTTGTGAAGCTGTAATTTATTAAGAACTAAGAGAAGCAATGAGTTCAATATGAAGGGACATCTGCAGTTCCTTGTGTGCAGGTGGTTTTCTGAGTTGAGATTGGGTCAAGTCAAGTCAAGTCAAGTTAATTTTATTTATAGAGCGCTTTTTACAACTGACATTGTCACAAAGCAACTTTACAGA
>JBBIGC010075319.1:0-10576 GCA_037576955.1 Lepidarchus adonis
ACCTGAAAGAGAAACACATTTCTACACTATAATTAAGAGCTTATACGTAATTCTGAAACACATTTCTTCATTATCGTTAAGAGCATATGAGTAATTCTAAAAACAGACGGTAGGTGCTACAGCATAGTTAACATGTCCTATTCATATATACAAGTGTTTTAGGTGCTGAGGTAGTCACGGAATAGTGTAGTCCAACACCCCTTAGATATTGGAGGACAGATATCTAAGGGATGTGTTTAACACATACAAAGCTGTGTGTGTGTGTGCGCGCGTGCAGCGTTGTGTAATCTGTAAATGTCTTCTTGTGAAATATAGCAGTCTCTCATGTCACAAATCACAAGGGATTAAATTCTGGTTTGGATTCAGTCAAGAGATCAGCCTCCTTCAGCATAAATCACCTTTGCCCGAAATAGAAATTGAGGGAAGTCACTGCAGAAGCAGGAAAGTAATAGTAAATCATGGGTTGTTTTTGCAATAGTCATACTTCATTGTTTCACAATGGCACCAAAATCATAACTTTTTATGATAAACAAACTTCAAAGAAATAGAAACGTCAACAGTGAGTTAGGGGCAAAAGAGAAAAACGGATTTTGGTGATTTTGTAATTGAAAAGACATTAACACAGCCTCTCTAGGACATGAAAACCTCCTACAGTATTTTCAGCAAACATTGATGCATAGTTACTTTTTATACCATGAATTGAACAAAAATAAAATCATTATTATGGCACTGTGCATGAGTTTGGGTACTCTACATAATCAGTATTTAGTAACACCACTTTTTAGAGCTAAAAGTCTTTCAGTTCTTGTACTTGGGATTTTCTCCCATTCTTCCTGCAAAGGGCTTCTACTGTATGTGTGTGTAATATTCTTTGATGGCCATTCCAAAACCTTCAGCTTGTGTCTCTTGAGGTCCATGGTGGATTTGGAGGTTTGTTTAGGATCATTGTTCTGTTGTAGAAGCTCATCCTCTTTTCAGCTTCAGCTTTTTAACAGATGGTGTGACGTTTGCTCCCAGAATTTGCTGGTACTTAGTGGAATTCATTCAATGCTTCCTATGACACTTCCTATGCAACACAACCCCAAAGCATGATAGATCCACCCCCATGCTTAATGATTGGTAAGGTGTTCTTTTCATTAAATGCTGCTCCTTTTTTTCTCCAAACATGTCTTTACTGATTGTGGCAAAATATTCTATTTTAACTTCATCAGTCCACAGCACTCGTTTCCAAAATGTATCAGGCTTCTTTAGATGTTCTGTTGCATATTTCTGACATTGGATTTTATGATGGGGAAACAGGTAAGATTTTCTTCTGCTGACTCTTCCATGAAGGACAGTGCAATGGTGCACCAACACTCCTGAGTCTGCTAAATGTTCCTGTGGGTTTTTTGTAGTCAAATGGGAATTTTATTTGTCTTTCGGACCAGCACACGAGCAGTTCTATCTGAGCGTTTTCTTGGTCTTCCAGATCTCATCTTGACCTTCACCCCTGAACTGCCATCTGCAAGCTGACAATGCTACAATCTTCTTGTAGCCTTCTCCTGCATTGTGGGTATCAATAACTTTCATTTTCAGAGTCTTACACAGCTGCTTAGATGAACCCATGGTTGTTGAGTGTCCAAAAGTGTGTGCACAAGGTTTGAAGAGTCAGAGTATTTGTAATTGCCATGCATCAAATCTAACGAGCTGATTAAGGTCTGAAATCCAGAAAAAGATCTTTGGAATTTTATAGTGCCCAAACTTTTGCACAGTGCCAAAGTAATGTTTTTATTTTTTATTTTTGTTCAATTTATGGCATAAAAAGTAACTATGCATCATTGTTAGCTGAAAACCATGTCTTAGAGAGACTCTAAAATTTTTTCAATTACAAAATCACCAAAATATATATATTTTTGTTAGTTACAAAATGTACCTATTACATATACTGTTGCCTGTTATATCCAGTTAATTCAATCATTCATTTTAACCTTTTTTCCCAATTGAATTTTGGTTTTAAAACGACACAGTATATAAATACTAAGTAAAGATGTTTCCTTGTCATTCTTGTGTTTTGCCTAATTTTGAAGTGTGTTCATGACATTTTGTTTCTGATGTTTTGATGTAGTAGCGGGTTCAGGTGTTAGAGGGCGATGTGTGCACAGTGAGGTGGCTCCTCTTATGAAAAGGGGCCTGAATGTGGAACTCCTAGGGACTGTTTGCGTTCTGTATTAAAATGTCCTATATTGTTTTAAAGCACAAAAATTTTAAAATGGATTGGATTGTACAATCCTGATTTCACCTCCAGCTTTCACTACTCAATCTCCCACTGCTGCCCAGAAATATTCAAAGGCTGGCTTACAAATGTGAAAACCTTTTATTGCCTGTGAAGGACAGAACTTCTCAGAAAATGTTCAGTTTTTTTCTTTTCACATCACATGACCCTTTCTGTGACCTCCTTCCTATCCCTTGTGAAATCCCAACTATCACACTGGCAAGACAAGTTCTTCTCTCAGCTAACGCCTGTAGCAGGTTACACATCGCTCATTTGGCAACAGCTATATTTCATGCTTGACTGAAGTTCAGAGACTCCAGCTAGCCAGCGCTGGGGTCTGCTTTGGGCCTTGTTTAACACTCCGGCCGTGTAGCGGGGTGTCAGTCCCAATCCTCTGTTATTGATATGAATGTGTTTGCTCCCACCGGGGTGCATAAATCCGGCCTCTCTCTCCCCCGCTGCTCCGGGGTCAATGCTACACTGCCACATCTCACCAGCTAACAGCAAGGTCAGCTCCAATTCCTCTGACTCAAGCATTATTATGAGACGCCGCAGTTACGCGTGGCAAGTGACGCTGTGAGCCCACTGAGCTGAAATTACACAACAGCCTTTAGGTGAACAGAGCCTTGTATGAATGTTTATTTATGCACTTTGTTTCTCTTGCTTGTCATCATTCATTTGCATTTACTTTGCCGTCGTCATTTGCTTATTTAGTATAATTACATTATTACATGCACCAATCAGCCACATCACTACAACCATTGCCAGGTGACATGAATTACATTGCTGAGTTTGTTACAGAGCTTGACATTGACGTGATGGATGCCAGAATGTAAGGCTTTGAGAGCCAATCCATGATGGCCAGATGTCTGGCCAAGAGCATATTAACTCTTGTGGGGGATTCTTGGTATGCAATGGTGAGTACCTACCTCATTCCAACTGTAAAGTATGGTGGAGGATCTGAGACACTGTGGGGTTGTTTCTATTCCAAAGGCCCTGGGAACCTTGTTAGGGTACATGGCATGAATGCGTTGAAACATCAGGACGTTATAAATACAAATCTAGTGGCCTCTGCCAGAAAGCTGAAAATGGGCTGTTATTGGGGGTTTCAGCAAGACAATGAACCTAAACATAAGGCAAAATCTGCACAAAATGGCTCAGCAGAAACAAAGTCAAGTCAAGCTCCTTCCATGGCCATGTCAGTCCCCAGACCTCAACCACAGTGAAAACTTGAGCTGAAGAGGAGAGTGCATAAGAGAGGACCCAGTACTTTGTAAGATCTAGAAAGATTGTGTAAAGAGGAATGGTCAAATCTCTCTCAATTAATAAATGTGCTTAAATTAAAGGTTGGATTTCTCTTGTTTTAGTATTGTGAGTGTGTATTTTTCAGGGAAAAAACAATTTATTAGAAACCTAAGAACGCATCTTAATTATGGGTGCCAATAATTGGGGAGGGTGCTGTACTTGTCTGGAAGAAACCAGAGAAGCTGGTGGAAGCTCAGAGAGAACTCTACATAGAAATGACCCTGACCATCAAATCCAGGACCTCCTTGCTGTGAGGCAAAAGCCTTACCCACGGTTCCTCTGTGTTGCTCACACCAGTCATTGTATTGTGTGAAAATGTTGAGTTGGGATGAATGTTGATAATCTCCCATGGCTATGTGCTCAATGTTCATGCCTCTAGGATGCTGAAAGTAAGTAAATTGTATTGTCATCATGTTTCATGCAGCTTCTGTGGATGGCTTGTTCCATAGGGAAATGATGAACAATAAGCTTGAAAACAGCATTGTTTCAATACACACACATGCATGCACACTACAACTCGCTACAACTTTCATTAACATTTCACCTAATCACACTACCCGTGAGTTTTACACTGAGGCTGATTCAGTGGAGAAGAGCATGCTGCAGACTGCTTGCACATGCAACCCAGAAATCATAACACATTACATTTCATCAATTCATGCTTGTTCTGTGCATGAAATTAGCACCGCCGATTGTGTCTCTCATGACTGTGGCTTATTGGAAGAAAGAAATGTCATTTTCCACTTCTGCAATATCAAAGCGTATCATTTTATGCAACAAGATACATGATGAGAAAATAAAACCCCACAGGAACGCGATCGATAACAGTGATCCAGCTTTGGTGCCCAAAGCATTGGCAAGCATTAACAACAATGAAAAGTAACAATGAGAGTGAATGATGCAATACTATCAGTCAACGTTCTGCTGAGAGACATCCTTCCAGGAAAGTGAGGGGAAGAGGGTGTAATTTGATCCCCCTCACTTCCCCGTAACACAATGCACCATGTATGTTTGCGACAGTCCACCCGCCCGACGTTTTTCAGCTTCTGATGTATAGGACCCGCTCGACCTTGTAAGCAAATAACCAGCCATGACTTTGGATCACATTGCGCCTGTGCGTAACACGAGCCTTCCAGAGTTGCAAAGTCACCGTCATCATTCTGTTAGCAATGCTAACTGCAGATTTCTCCAACTTCCTGTCCCCATCCTGGTGATGTGCCAGGGGTTGGTGAAGGGGCCATATCCAACTTTTTTCTCTGTAATTTCTGTCCATGAATGTTATTGCAAGCATATTAGTTTTGTTTGTTTGACCATTTTCCATTTTTCTGCATTATTTATTTTTATATATTATATATTTATATATTATTTAGTTACAGCCTTTTTTCACCATTGTTGTGCCTTTAATGCTCATAAAAATGAGCAAGTGGCTGCGCTATACTGTGCAGGCTGACGCACCTTATAACTTCACTGGACTGTATGTTGAGTCGCTGCCGTATGTAAATGAGTTTAACACATACTATTTAAAATAGGCCTTTTTTGCCCTGTTTTCATGTACCATATGGAACTGGGAGATGATTGGAAAATTTCCACACCAAATCATTATTTTTCATTTCCAAGAACAAAGACAATTTTGTTTTCCCAGCTATGAGCCCTTAAAAGTGAGCAGGCCAGGCCGTCTTGGCTTGGCCCAAAAGTTGTCGGCCTGCATAACCTAAAGCCTTGCTAAGTAAACTTTCATTACAAAGCAGACCTGACGTAGCATGATGTATTTGTGGCTCATGTCAACCGCATAAGTCCATTGGCTAATAATAAATCAGTGGGGAGTGCGGTCCAAGTCATGAAATGATAGAGCAGGAATGTTCTCCATGCCGTAAGAGGCGATTCGGTAAACAAGGACAGTTGGAGAGATGGAAACTCAGATGAAGCTGCATTTCTCCTGATTGAGCTGTGGTATTCAAGTTCCAAGGATGGAAATATTTTGAACATTTTTACTTCTATCCCACATTGGCCTTTCTTGTAATAAGCAGTGGGATGCTTTTAGCTTCCTGAAATAATTACAGCACCAAACCACTGCTTCACCAAGATAATTCTATTCAGAAGGAGAGAACTACACTATCTTTTTATAGACGATGGTAGGCCTTCCCATAATGCCTTGCTTTACCAGTTGGTCCAGTGAAAGTAATACTAGTTCCACTCAGATTGCTTTTGAATAGCTGAATGAAATTTCCTTCCTTGTCTTTCTTAATTTTGCTGTGAGTTCTGCCAATATTCAGTCAGCCCAATAATTATTGGCACCCTCGGCTAAGATTATTTAAAAAATAACTCAGTGGTTAATTATCTGAATCACAAAAGGTACCTGAAGCATTATGTTTCACTTTGAACTCCTGAGAGGTCATGAAAGACTGGGAGATAAATAAGAGGTGGCACAGAAGCCACAGTGAAACAAATCAATAGTGTGGATTATTCAATGGCCTTAACCAATCATCCTTCATCTTTTTACAGCAGCAAACATTTTGTCATAGACCTGAGAAACTCTGGTGGTGGAGCTGTTGTCTGAGATGTCAATTCTGAGTCTGATGGTCTGACATCATGTAGTATTTGTGGGAAAATATGTTAATGTTCAGTACATTCACTTTAAAACTTGTACATTTTTTAAATTAAGTCACTTGTAAGACTAAAAATTGTTGTTAACATGAGGGACAGCATGCAATGTATGATATAACAGTAGCAGGGCTCCAAGAGGTGCAACTGTCTTAGCATTGGTTCTATTAGGAAATGAAACATCTGGTGGTGGTGGTGCAGTAACACATGGCCTGAAGCGCACAATTGGCCAAGCTCTCTTTTGGTGGGTAGGATGGTCCACCCTCTCGCCATCATTCTGCTAGATGTAGAGGCTTAATTCACACTGACACATTCACTTGAGGAGGCACATGCTTATCTTCACCCTCCCAATGCTGGTGGTGGTGTGTGATAGGAGTAGTCTTAGGAAACACCCCCCCTCCCACCTCCTAAAAAGTTTTTTTGCAGTTAATAACTACAGACTTAAATATTGAGTTAATACGATTTTTCGTAACTGAAGCACAAATATTGATGAAACCTGACATTAAACTGACTTGTGCGTTGATCTTGTTCCTCTGAGCTTCCTGGTGAAGGTGCTGAGCTCAGAAAACTCTGACTTTACAGATTGGTAACTCATGTTACCAAAATTTTAGTAATCATAATTCCTTCATAAAAATGCTTTCTCTGGAGTGATGAGTCGCTTTAGAACATCTAGTCCAACTTAATCTGCAGAACATATATAACAATATATCTAACAAAAATATATAGATCTTATGGGCCCTGGTGGAAACATGAACTGAACTGTTCTCTAGGTGGAATGGTTCTTCTATGGTTTTGCTCTACAGAACCCTTTTAACCCTGTTTTATTTTTAAGAGCCAAGTCTGTATAATGATCTTACTAGCGCTAGCTGAACATTAGCCTCGGGTATGAGCTTGGCTTTAGCACCTCCATGAATATTACTGTCTGTCCTCTCCTCACCTGTGACACACTTCGTACACTTGTGTGTCTGCATGAGTCAGAGAGGTGTGGTGTCTCTCGAAGTGTAAAGGAAACAACTGGAGGAGCATGTTTGTAAAAGTGTGGACATTCCCATACAGAAATGGGTAAAGGGGCATTTACCCACTTTGCACCTACTGCATGGAACAGGCTGCAGAATTAATAAAAAAGTTCATTTCATTGAGCACTTTTACATCTGAATTGAGAGTTTAAGGCCAAACCCATTGTATGCACTTGTTCTGAATGTTTTTCGTGTCTGTGTTTTAATTGTGTACCTTAATCATGTTGCTGCCAGGACTGCCTTGAAAATGAGTTTTTAACCTCAGTGGGATCTTCCTGGTTAAATAAAGGCTAATAAATAATAAATACATAAAATAAATGGATGTTTCTGTGGGTAAAATGCAGCAATTAAACCAGAATTGCCTGCAAAATGCTACTCAGCACTTTACACCCTTAAAAATAAAGGTTCCTTAATGGTTCTTGCTTGCATGTTTGGTTGTAGGAAATAATTGGAATGGAACCTCTAGACACTATAGGAAACAATATAAGAACAACTATAAGGCTTTAGCATTGTCATGTAGTTGTGATAGTTCGATTTTTTTATAGATTAATATCTTTATTTCTGGGTATTTTCAATAGGAAAGCTATATTTTGCTTGTTTTGGCACATGTTAAATTTTATGTGCCTGCACGGCTGTGTTTCCTGCAGAGTGGGCCTTCTGTGACAGTTGAAATGAAGGAGTATGGAACGTAATGTTCTGATATAAATAAAAAGTTGCATTTTCTAGTGGTTTCGGGTATTTATGCGAGCAGAGCCATGCATGCTAGTGAACAGTAAATCACTGGTTTCAGAAATTTCTGTATATACATAGTGAATCAACAGCTGGGTGATTCCATGACTGGAATTCCATTAAGCTCTTGCAGCTCTTAAAAATAAATCTTCCTTATTATTATTATTATTATTATTATTATTATTATTATTATTGTTGCTGTAACTATTATTTGCATTATTACTGTTATTATTAGTGTGGTAATTATTATTAATATTATAAGTGTTCTTGTTGTATTATTATTATTGTTATTTATTATTATTATTATTATGACTATTGTTCTTGTTATTATATTTTTACTAATATTAGTATTATTTTTATTATTAGTGTTGTTGTAGTTTTTATTATTATTATTATTATTATTATTATTAGTAGTAGTAGTAGTAGTAGTCGTGTAAGCAGTAGAGTAAGCAGCTCAGAGAATGAATAAATTATTTATGATGATGATTCTGCTGCTGAGGATGATAATAATGATTACTATTTTAAGGATATTTTAAAATATTTACCCAAAGTTTTTACCGTTTCAATAAATAGCTTAATTTCCATCTAAAATGTGGGTAAAAAGCTGGACGTATGAAGTGACCTTGTCAGTTAACATCACAATATAACGGGAAAATCTTTACCTTCAATGGGTGACTCTGGACGAAAATGCTTTAAACATGAGATGATAAATGGTTTCACGCATTAGTGTTTTGATGATTGCAAGGTAAAATGTAATTACTGTGCGCTGGCACATGAAATATGTTATTTTTTTAAAAGTTTTTATTCATTTGTTGAGGTTAAAGTACTTCAATATGAATTGTGAAGGTCAGTCTACCATTACCTATCCATTAATGTCATGTTGGCCCCCTAATCTCACACAGCTGACCGACAGTTACTACGCTGTTGTCATTTAGCAACAGGAAAAATGAATGAATGAATGAATTAATAAATAAATAAATAAATATTTTTTACAAATGTGCTTATAAACTTGGACAGTTCTTGTATTGGTTTAAACAAAAACGTTTAACGAACTTTGGCTCTGCTTATTGGAGACAGTAAATACAGGAAGGAGATCCTGTGTTTTAGACTAGTGCAGATGGAGCAGCATTGAGCAACTCCAGAATTGCTATTTGGTTATAACAGTGGTAACAATCCAGGTAAAGAAACTTCCAGAAACTGTCGTACAAATTCAGGGGGTCCTCGACTTACGACATACTTGACTTAAAAAAAATTGTGGTTACAATGCTGCCCCAAAGCCTTTTTTTCTTTTTTTTTTTTTAATGATATGAAAATGAAAGTAACTTTAATAAAATGCTAAAAATAAATGTAATACAGACCCTCAGGTGGGTGAATGTCTCCCTCTGGTGGACTAACAGCAGAATGGCCCTAGTGTAAAACACAGTAGACGCTTATGTAAAGGATTTTTGACTTTTGGACACATTTCGACTTTTTTTTCCCACACATGTTGAGGAACAGAAATCCGTCGTAAGTCAAAGACCCCTTGTACTGCTGCACATCCCACCTTTAGATGAGAAGAACATGCTAATACTGAGCATGTGCAACCACACATTTATCATCAACACAATAAACCGGAGACCTTTTTTCATAAGCATCCTAAGGTTTCTTCCTCCTGCTTAGGCAGTATTTCCTTGCCTCCGTCTCGTTTGGCTTTCTCATTGGGGCACTGACCTGGACAATGTTAAGCTGCTTTGCGATGACATCGGTTGTGAACTGCTATAGAAATAAAATGGATTCGAATTGAGCATAGCCTCTGCATGAAGCTGCTGTATGACTACTTCTGGTACAGTGTACTTGTCAAGGAAATCACAGATAAGAGCGCACCCATGCACACGCACAAGCCTCCAGACGATGCCTCAGCCCTTTTGTCACTCAACTGAGGTCTATATCGGCAAGTTTGTCGTTTGATAGACGCGCGGGGGCTACCAGCCTAAAGTGCAGCGTAGGAGCTGAGCAGGCACTTCACATCACTCAGGCTTTGTTGCATTTTCCTTCAGTGGCACATTCACACCATCTTCTCTCTGTTTACTGGTCTGTGATACACTGGTACACTTTTCTCCTGGCGCAGATACATTACAGTATAAACACTGAAGGGCAAGCGTCCAATGAGAGATGTTCCAAAGGGATGAGGACAGGTTTGCCTCTCTTAATGAGATGGTGAAATGTATGCTTGTTTATGCCAGACATTACATTTACATTTACATGTATTCATTTGGCGGAAGCTTTTGTCCAAAGCATCTACAAACAAACCTTAATTCAGACATGAAATTCAACACTTTCCTCTTAGTCATAGATACAGTGCAAGTGCTACAACATTATCATCTGAGAGGCTGGAAAGAGAATAACACTTTATGTTGATCATTAAAAACTTATAAGCAGGTCTATAAAGATGGCAAGTGCTACAGCATGAACAACATGAAGTATTAGCAGTAGAGCTAAAAGAGTCCAGGACATTCCTCTTCGTCTTTAAAGGGAACCCAGACTACTATAACAAGTTTGAGCTAAAATATATACTGTGCTTTCAATAATATATATGAGGTATTAAAATATGCCAAATATTTTTCTTTTAAGCACATTTTATATAAAACCAATTTACCAGGAGGCCGCCATTGTTGTTTACTTCTCAATGCACTCT
>JBBIGC010075349.1:0-25040 GCA_037576955.1 Lepidarchus adonis
TAAATATAAGTGTATGTATGAGTCTGTACATGTGCATAAATGGACACTCGTCCATACAATATAATAAAATAAAATAACGGATGCTTTCCAGAAATGTGATAATCTTCCAGACAACCCAAAGGCTAAAGAGATTACAAAAAACCTTGGCCTTCATTGTACTCTATGATTAGCCACTGTCTAGAGGAAAATGTCTATATACACTATTCTGAGAACGATAAAGGGGCAACAATACAATATGCACCACACTTTTCTAAACACCTGAACTGTCCTTTAATTTGTCCTGATTTATATTTGAAACTTTAATAGTAAGATGTTATTTTATCAAACTGTATTGTCCTTTAAATTTGGATTAAATAGGCATATTTGAGAATATAAAAGATTTATCGATTCACCTGCACTGAGTACACTTAATACTAGACAAGACAGTTGACATCGCTACAACAAACAGATTTGCGACAGGTAAGCAGTGCTGAGAGACAAACTAAAGTTCTGTATCCACGGTTCATCTGTCATCAAGTTTGAGACTTTTTTCCCACCATTTAGATTTACTGATGTTCACTTAAGCAGGAAAAAAACTACAGTGTCTACTGTACAACACAAGCAGGCGAAAATGTAAGGTTCTCTTTTTCCTACTCTACTTTTGCTTTTGGATCATGTTTTTTCAGCTAATTCTCAACAGCACCTGTAAATAGTGATGCAACAACCAGTAAAAATAAATAAATAATAAAAATCGGTAGGTCATCTGTTGTTAGCCGCAGTTAGCCGTGTCGCTAACCAGCCATGTTGTCTGCACAAAACTGTAAACATACACCCACTCAACATCACGCCTTATTTTTAAAGTCCCAGACCCACTTGTTCTAGTTTTCTACTTTCAGACCACGTTATTCGTTGGCACCATACAGCTGTATTTTCCTCTGCACGATAGTTTTTCAAAACTGCCATTCCATAATTGGACGGCTTGCAAAAAAAGTTGTGAAACTGCCTATATCGAAACAGCAGCGTCAGTATCAATGAGTGTATTGAATTTGAGTAGGTTGTGATATTTAGCTGTATAGATTTTTTCAGCAATGATTTGTCAAAACTGTGCGACTTGTCTCCCTTGGACGTCATTTTCCGCTACAGCAAATACAAACAAATCTGTTACTCGTAATTTTGCTGTTAGCTCTTTTTATACGCTTACACCCGTTTTCCACCGGATGTGTGTCCGCTGCGGTGTGGCTGCGCTGCATTACCGCTCCGTTCGAGGACATGCGCCAATTCACACTGGACGCGTTTGTGCTCCGTATCGGATCCGGCGCCGCTGGTTTGCATGATCACATGATCACGGAATATCACGCGATAACAACCGTGGGTAAACCAACGGCGTTTGTTTTGCTGATTTCTGCACAACAAACATTATTAGTGCTTCCCAGTTAACATTGTCCTTGTTGCTTTAACTGTGTTTAGTGTGTTCAGCATTTAAAGTCCACATTTGAACTGAACACTGATTCACTTTATGGTGTTTTGTGTTTAAATATAAAATGGCTCTCAGCAGAAGGAGAACACTTGCATTTCTGTGCATTTTCTTGCATTTGTGACGGGTTGTCTGTCTGGAGTTGACGCATGCGCTCTGTTGTTTTCTTGATCCGTATCTGTCAAAATTAGACTTGATGAGCATCTCAGCGGACTGGACTGCGGGAGATGTGACGGAACAGAGACGTAGCGGAGACGCAACGCAGCGGATCTGGTGTAAACTGATGCATTGACTTTACTGGGGCGATTATCTGCGGCTGCCGTGTCGGCGACAGGGGTTACACAGTCACTCAGTTACTCTCCCTACGTTATGAAGAACATGGGCGTCAGACTGACCTTATGATGTCATTACTATATTCAACACAGACACGGTCACACACAAGCACCAGCCGCCATGTTGTCGCCGGTTTTGGATGAGACCCGGTCGGGACAGTGGTTGGTGGGAGAACTTGTTTCTCCATAAGAATGTCGAGAGACTTCTCACACGTCAAGGGTTTCACTGCTGTGAAAAGTTTGCTTTTGACAGCATTTGACATTGAAAAATTCACTTGTGTGGACGGACTTAAAAAAAAAAAGACAATTACCTTGGTTTTATATTTTAAATATTTCAAGATTCAAGAGAGGTCAACACAACGCCTGTGTATTGAAATTACGTTTCATACAGGCCCCACCCATGGTGCATTTATAAAGGAAAAATATATAAAATATAAAAATATTCTGACACGTTTCCCTGTCAAACGTGTCAGAAATGAGACACGCTTAAATACACGTCTAAAAGTAAGTTAAACTAAACATGGAAAACCTATAAATATTTTATTAAATACCTAATATATTAAATATACATAAATTAATTTGACTAAAAATTACAGCTTCTGCTGCTACTTGTTTCTATGTGAACTGATTTTTTCCCCTTTGGAATGAATTTAAATTCATATATATAGCTCTTCTAGAAAGAAATGGCTATTAACATCCTCACAACATCATCTAAAACCAATATTCTGTTGCAGGACCTTAAATGGAAGGTTAATGTCTGCAATGTGGCAGAATTAAAGCAATTCTCCAAGAAAAGAAAAAATTTCTTCAAGCAGATAAAGGCTGATCTCCAATTGGGAAGTTTGGTTGCAGTCATGTCTGCTCAATATTGCACAGTCGGTCATTAAATTCAGGAAGTGACTACTTTTAGAAATGCAATGCAACTTTGTCTGCGGATACAAAACCATTTAGTGTGACAAGCATTAAAAATCAGAACACAAAAGAAATTGTATTAAGCAAATGATATTTATGGTTGTATATTTAACAGTAAATCGCCGAAAAATCCATGTAAACCTACTCAGACCAGCAAGTTGTATCAAAAAGCAAAATGGACAATTTCAACAAACTCACAAATAAAAACAGCATGACACGTGAAAGGGAATCTCTAGGTCTCAAGCCTCAGATTGGGTGCTTCCCAGATAAAGCTGATAAGTTCTAGCTAACAAAAGATGAACCAATCTACACAGATGCTGACAAAACAGTTAACTTTAAGAAACAGCGTCAAAAAAGTGGTATAAACACAACATGGGTGTTGCAATTGCACTGGTTTGCTTTCTGTATTTTAGAGATGTTCCACATTAAGCCACACATTCTAACATCTTTATTATATTTTTTTCCCTGCAATCAAATGCACCTGTGCGTCAGAGGTTAAACTCTATAAATGAGGCCTACACCTCCAGACAGAAAGGCACAAACACTGCAATGTCTACAACCACCATAACAGACAACTCAACCCTGGAAGATACTATGCACTATTGAGAAGATGCAAATCCTCTGAACGACTGGTTTCAGCGCCCCTTCCCAAAACAAAGCGGTTTAGTCACTTACAATTGTCAACTCCAGGACTCGCAAGAAACGTCAGTTTGCAAATTGGATTCTAAAGGCAGTCTACCTGCCCCTTCCCCCACGACACACACGTCTGTGTCTCCATGTCTGTCTGCACGGCTTCCACCTTCGCACCGCTGCTCGCCTTGAACACTCCCTCTGCGGCTACAGCTAGCATACTAGCTTCCCCTCACCCACTTACCCCAGCCAACACCACAAACAACACCCACCCGTTCTCAGCCGAGCACCGGCGATTTAGGCCACATATACGGACGAGTTACCGTTTAACACTCGACACTTTTGTGAAAGAGTCGAGTAAATATTAGGTCGAAAAGTCGACCATCCACTGTTGACGCCACATTAGCAAGAATGCTAACGCTGCCATCGTTTGGTCAGCCCCGTTTTCGACTCCGTCTTCTCGATTACAAAATATAAAGCGAGGAATGAAAGACAGCGCCAAAAAGGGCCGCCCATAATTTATCTTACCCACACAACGAACGAGCTTAGACCGCCATAAATCCAGGTCTTGGCGACCGACTCGCTTCTCGTTCGTGCAAATCTGCCTCCTGCACGCGCTCGCCATTTTCTACCTTAGGAGCACCGCGGGGGCGCGCACGTAGATTCGCGTTCACGAGAGAAGTCCACGTGACGGAGCGCGCGCGTGCACGTACAATAGGTATCATGTAGAACAAGTATTTACATTTATCTGTAAACTGGGATTTCAACAAAAACACCGTCTTTAGTAGTTCTTTGAATCAGATGGGGTGACTGTTAGGACTTTGTTCTTCATATTCATCTTCCCATCTCCGCACAGGTTCTCTGGAGCTGTCAGGGTGAAGATTCCTGGTTGTAAGCATTTTTTTGTAAGCACTGTGCTTTTGGGGACCTTCAGAGAAGTCGAGTTTTTTTGTAACCTTCCCCACATCTTTGCTTTTCACTAGTTCTGTCTCTGAACTTCCTTAGAACTTACAATCTCATATCTCAAATATCTTCTACAGACCCATTACTCTCAATATTGTTCACAAATCTAAATCTGTGTTAGTGAGCACTTCTCCTTTACTGAGATAATCCAGCTCACCTCACAGGTGTGAATATCAAGGTGCTGATTAGAGCATGAATATTGCACAGATGTGCCTTAGACCAGTGGTCCCCAACCACCAGGCCACGGAACGCTACTGGGCCATGGAGCATTTCGAACCGGCCAAGGGCCGGTACCGGGCCGTACAAAAAATTAAAACGTAAAAAAAAATTAGTTCTCAATCCGTAGTATCCAAGTATGTTTGAGACATTAACTTTGCTGGTATTCTGGGTGAAAGTCATGGCAGAAAACCATGAGATCACCACAACAGCACTGAAAACTTTTACGTGTTACCATAGCGACCAGAGCGCATGAGGGGCAGAGGAGGACGTTACTCTGATCGTTGTTAGCGCATTTCAGAAAGACGCTGCTAATAAAGTTACATAATTACACAGTGAATTCATCTTTATTATTATATTTACAAAATACCACAGTTTTTGTTTTGGTCGTATAATTTTATTTTGTTGTTTTTTATCCGCGACACCTTAAACGCTGGTCCGCAAAAAATAATGCCTGACATTAAACCTGGTGTATCCACCATCTCCATCGCATAGAGTTGATCAGGTTGTTGATTAAGGCCTGTGGAATGTTGGTGCACTCCTCTTCAATATCTGTGTGAAGATGCTGAATATTGGCAGGAACTGGAACACGATGATGTATATGCTGATCCAGAGCTTCCCAACATTTCAATGGGGGACATGTCCGGTGAGCAGGAAGCTGCAAGAACTGAGATGTTTTCAGCTTCCAGGAATTGTGTACAGATCCTTCAATATGGGACTGTGCATCATCTTTATCATGCTCAACATGAGGTGATGGTCGTAGATGAATGGCACAACATTGGGCCTCAGGATCTTGTCATGGTTTCTGGACCATGCACCAGTGTTCATTGTCCATAACATACACCTGCCCAAACCATAACCTCACGTCCACCATGGGCCACTCCATCCACAACGCTGATGTCCGCAAACCGCTCAACCACACAACGCCACACGTCCGGGTGGCTGGTCTCAGACGATCATGGAAGTGAACATGCTGGAGGTGGAGGTTGTTACACGTGGTCTGTGGTTGTGAGGCCGGTTGGATGTACTGCCAAATTCTCTAAAACACATTTGGAGACCATAAGGTAGATAAATGAATATTAATTTCAAGGGCAACAGCTCTGGTAGACCTTCCTGCAGTCATTAACCAATTGCACGCTCTCTCAAACACTGCAACATCTGTGGTATTGTGCTGTGAGATCAATCTGCACATTTCAGAGTGAACTTTTATTGTGGGCAGTCTAAGGCACATCTGTGCAATATTCATGTGTCTAATCAGCCCCTTGATATTCACACTTGTGCGGTGGGATGGATTCTTTCAGTAAAGGAGAAGTGCCACAAACACAGATTTAGATTTGTGAACAATATTTGAGAGTAATGGGTCTTTTGTTTGTAGAAAATGTTTCAGATCTTCAGAGTTCAGCTCATGCAAAATGGGAGCAAAACCAAGTGCTACGTTTATTTTTTTTTGTTCAGTGTGTATTTTGTTTTGCTATGAGGCTTTGTATGATGGTGTGCACCTTTCCAAATCATGTTCAATCAATTAAATTTACACAGGTGAACAGAAACATCTCAGCGTTGATCAAGAGAAATGGGATGCATTAGAGTTCAATTTGAGATGTTGTTGTAAAAAGTCTGAATACTTATGTAAATGTGATTTCAGTTTTTCTTTTTTTTCTTTTTTGGCTCCTTTTGCAGAGTTTATCTGTCAAACGGTAGTAGAATGTAGTTGAATGCCTACTAACTGCTTTACTGTAATACTGGACTCCCACTAGTAGCAACATGAACCTGTGCACTTAGCAAACGCCAATGTTTCATGACATTAGCATGTTGCCGGCTATTAATAAAGCCTCCGCAGCACCATCAGGACTTAATCGGGCATAAATTAATAATGAGAAAACAGCGGCGCAGGTGACAGCAGTAACAGTAGTACAGCAGTAGCATTAGCAGCATTAGCATTAGCGGAACTATAGAATTAGTACGAATGAGTGCGTTCTAGGCTACAGCTCTAACACCGACCCAAGTTTGGCGAGCTATATATGGAGAATGCATACACCGGACACATTGCGGTGAGCGCGAGAAGCGAGGTTGGCTGCTTAACGAGGTAAATAACATGGGAGGTAATCTGTTCTGTAGCCTTTCGTGGCATGAGGCGAGGCAGCCGAGAAAACGGGAGGCGAGCTAATGGGGTTTGACTGTACTATGGATACTCAAAGACTCAATTCTCTACAATTATGTGTTCAGAACTGTTCCTTTTGAAATGGCTGATGCATTTTTGCCCAAAGGGGTGAGCCACAACTTCTCTTTACTAGCAAAGACTGAGCCTTTGAAGGATGCAAATTTACATGCTATCAATTAGCCTGCTTTATATGGAATCTTCCAAACCAGTGTATCTTGACTATTCTGTGCACTTTTCAGTCCCATTTTAAGTTTGATTGTGTTACAAATGTGTATACTTAAAATATACAATTCAATAGGCTAGTAAAACATTTGAAAATAGTTTCTTTTTACTTTTGTCACTAAAATAAAATAAATTAACATATCAGGTTTTAGCTTTTATTGCATATAGGAAAATATTTCTAATATAAATATGCATCCAATATATAATTTTTCTGCAAATGCGGTTTGTATATTGGGCATTTGTCTTAAGACTAGTGAGACCATTTCAGACTACCTCCATGTACTGTATATGCTATCCACCCTTGGCCAAAACGGGCTGTTGCTCCAATTTACAAGCTTTAGCCGATGCCAACTTTCTGAAATGACATTTTACATTGTATCCAGTGTTCACCAGAGGAGGATGTGTTCCTCCCAAGGTTTCTTCCTCCACCTTAGGAAGTTGTTCTTTGCTTCTTTCACTATTGGCTTGCTCATTAGGGGCTCAGACCAGGATTTTGTAAAGCTACTTGGTGGCAATGTCAGTCAGTAAAAGTGCAAAATAAATAAATATATGAGTAAAAAAGAACCTCCTACTTTGGAAACCTGGATATTGTTCAAGAGATATTTAAACTTTAAAAACATATTGTAATGACTCAACAATCAGACTTTGAAGAAAATTTCACAAAATAAATTGATTATACATCCCTTTACAGTCACTGGAGTTATGGAAAATAGATTGTGTTGTATAGATGGGTGTGACTGATACCAGTTATGTGCTGTTGTGTTCCCCACCCCCACACTTTCTTCAAGCGATTGTTGGCTGTTTAAGAAAACAAATAAAATTCAAGATTCATTCATTAAATTGAATACTTTTATTTAAATTAAGCAGCCTTTAAGTTCAGCTTTACAGTATAGCACAACATGAACCAGATCCTTTGTAAAGGGGTTTGTAAGTATTAAAGAGAGCATCTCAGACAGTGAACTACAGCAATGATTCAAGGCACACTTATCTGACTTTCACCTGTTTAGCCTTAAATGAAAACACATCAGTATTGAATTGTACTGCTACTACTCCTACTGTATAATTTTCTGGTTTATAAAGTTAGTACAATTTCTTAATTTATATACAAAAACATTGTCCCTTTAAATTACAAACTGACCACAAACTGTGTTATGCAAAGAGATGTGATATCACATTATGGAAAAAATAGTTAAAGCTTTACATTTCTGCACAGTCGTGAATCAACAAAATGAACAGCAGTGGACCGAGCATGCAGCCCTGTAGAGAGCCAGTGCTCCGTGTGGTGGTGCTGGAAATGTTGTTTCCAACTTTGAATTGAATCTGTTGAATGGTTTTGACAATATGCAAACTGCAGGAGGTCCAGTGAAGGAGGCATCAGGGTCGTGACATCTCTCAAAGCACTTCATGATGGGAGTGAGTGGAACGGGATGGTAGTCATTGAGGAAAGACACTGAGGACTTCTTTGGCACAGAAATTATGTCTCAGCATGTTGGAACAGTGGTGCTGCTTAGGGAGATGCCAGCAAGAACATCTGCCAACTGGTCTCCACATTCTCTGAGCACTATGCCAGGAATTTGATCTGGTCCAGCAGTTTTCTGTGGGTTGACTCTGTCAAGAGTTTGCCTCAGTCAGCTGTCGTCGGGAGGAGGGGTGGTCTTTCTCGCTGCCACAATGTTTGGCATCTCAAATTGTTTGTAGATGTTGTTCAGTGCTTCTGGAAGGGAGGCTTTTTTCATAAAAGGCAGGTAGTGCATGTTAGGTCAGGCCACAATCGCTCTACCACCATCACACTCAACACTAGCGTTCCACAGGGCTATGTGCTGAGTCCTCTATTCCCTTTTCACCCATGACTGCAGACCTATGCATGGATCAAACTCCATCATTAAGTTTGCAGATGAAACCACTGTGATCTGTCTCATCAGAGACAACGATGAGTCTGATTACAGGGAAGAGGTAAAACACTTATATGACAATAATCTGCTCCTGAATACCAACAAAATCAAGAAGCTCATTGTGGACTTCAGGAAGGAGAAGGGAGACATCCACTTCCCCATCCACATCAATGGCATGGCTGTTGAACAGGTCTCCAGCTTCAAATTCCTGGGGACACACATCTCGGAGAACCTGTCCTGGACAACCAACATATCCAGCCTGGTCAAGAATGCCCATCAGCGTCTCTTCTTTCTGAAGACACTGAAGAAGAACCGACTGTCTGCTGACACATTGGGCAACTTCTACCGTTGTGTGATAGAGAGCATCCAGAGCAACTGTGTCACAGTCTGGTATGGGAATTGCTCTGTTGCTGACCGCAAGGCACTGCAGTGAGTAGTGAAAACTACACAGCGCATCACGGGGATTCCACTTCCTGCTGCTGATGACATCCACAGGAAGAGATGTCTATGCCAAACAAGCAGCATTCTTAATACCTCCTCTCATCCAACCAACAAACTATTCCAGCTCCTCCCTTCCAGAAGGCGCTACAGGAGCCTTCTGACCAAAACCAGCAGATTTAGGAACAGCTCCTTCCCCACAGCTGTCACACTACTAAACTCAGTCTCCTGCTGAACCCTTCACTTCCCCACACACACTCAATCATCTACACTCCTTATCCTCCACCCTTTCCCTATACACACATAGCACCTGCATTGTACTGTATTATATATAGCCATGGCCAGACCTCATTCTCCAAACACTACAACATTGTCTTATCGCGTGTAGTGTTTCAGAAAATGGAGAATCAGACCATAGTCTGCTAAGTAGGTGAGGTCTTGTATCAAGCAAGAATGGAATTCCACTGTAACATTTCAGTAGTTTGTATCCTCAGTTCCCAAACGATTAAAACATTAATTAAATGTCCATTTTTGATTAAGTAGAGCCCTGTTTGCAGCTTTAAACTAGACTGTCCATGATAGACTTACATTTACATTTAAAATCACATGACATTCACATTTACAGAATTCAGATCTTCGCAGCATTCTTGGTGGTTTGTAGTTTTCTGTTAATAAGCTCATATTTTATATGTTTTTCCATCACATTGTCAAAATTTTATGATACAAACCCACAAAACACCTTTCTACCAATTTCACCACCACTTCTGCCCACTTACAGTATGCAGGTTTGCAGGCTATGGAAGATAATATTCATATAGTTGAATGTATGGTGATTCTACCACCTGCTTTTGCCAACATTGTCATTGTGGTAAATGTTATGTAATACTTAAGAAAAAAAGTAAAACAAAAAGTTAAACCAAAGTAAAGACGTAAAACAATAAAAAAAAAAATAAACAGATAAAAATAAGAGATTGTTGTGCTGTATTATAGAGATAAAATCAGAACCACTGAACCATTGAATGACGAAATGCTGATTCACCAGGTTTATATTCAGAACTGGGTACCACTAGCTGAAGCTATTGAACATTTCATGAACCAAACCATTGACTTAAAAACAATGAGAATAGAATAGAAGAACAGAATACCTTTGTTGTCTCAATCAGGGTACCAGTAGTTGAGCAGCTCCTGCTAATTCAAAGGTCCTACCAGGCTTATTGTCATTTCAGAGACATTTCGAGCAATGCTTTTAACTCAGTTCTACATCTGATTGGAAGTCAGTGTAATTACTAGAGGATTTCTAGCAACAGCTTTTTAAATAATTGTCATTTTGGGAAAGATTGTATTATAATACCCAATACTGGTGAATATAAAAAGTGTATGTTCTGGAGATGCCAACATGCTGTGAATCTAAGATACAGATTTTTTTATCCTGACTCTTTATAGCTCTAGAGTCCAGATAGTCACTAAGGTGCAACCAGAGCAACCTCCATCTTCTTTGTTTAACTGAAGGAAATGGTGGTGCATCCATAGGCTCAAGGCATAAACCACAATGAGTTAAGAGAATTCCATCTGTCTACCATCATTTGGTGAAGAGATACTGTTGTCTGCACAGTTGTGAACAAAGAAGAAGAGTTGGTCCTTGTGAGACATAAGTCATGACAGTTTTATTTTGCCTAATTTACAAGTTCTAATAGAGATGATATTACTCTAGCCTTCCAAGTACATCTTGAACCATCCAAGGACCATTCTAGAGAGCCTGACCCTGTTCTCTAATCTGCCAATCAGTACTTTGATTGACAGTGTCTGCACTGAGGCCTAGCAGTACAAAGGCTGGTAATTTACTTGAATCTGTCATTTAACACCTTTATGAGAACCGTTGATGGAAGCCTGATTGAAAGTCATTGAAGTAACCCATTTGATTTGATTAAAACAATGACGTCCTATGGGTGGAAGGTTTGAAATAGGCTTTAATGGTAAAGTTCAGATCAGATCTTAGCTAAACTAAGAGGCTTGAAAACATTTTAGCTTTTTGCTAAATACAAGTTGAGTCCCTTGATAATCCTTTCAACTCAGTGAGTAGCTAAGTATGTAATCGTGGAGGAAACCATGGAGCCTCTTAACAGCACAGTAAGCTAATGAGATTTACCCACAGGATTTCCTGATTAGTAGTAAATTAGATCATTTTCTGATCAGCTCAGTGAAGTGACTCGTTTAATGTTTGTTTTATTCCAAGACCATTTATATCGTCATTTATATCGACGACTTGTTTCTATTTTTTACTACTTGTTTTGTCAACCTGGCTAGTATTCTTCAACTGCATATCTCCATTTTATTCTGTAAAGTGAATGTAGATGCATTATCATATATCTTCCAATAGCAGCCCCGGCATTTATTCAAAAAATGATTGGGACGTCCTGGTGTTTAATAGAGACAGGCGTTTGTTCGAGACGGGCTATTATTCTCCTCACAGACGGAACGGTGATGGTATTTACTGCACAAAATGTCCTGCAGCTTCTTCACTTTTATTTTGACAGAAGATAAAACATCACAACTAAAATCATCCCTCTGTTCATTGGTGATACTTGTCTGTGATTGGCTGTTATTATGGGAGTGGTTTAGCACCGAATGCAGAGATAAGTTTAAACAGAGCCGCTTACTACCCGTCAATAATCCTCAGATATCACGACAGAAATGAGTAATTACACACGTTACTCATATAACTGTCTTCAGAAATTCTGTTAAAACACGGAGGTAGAAAGTGAAAGCTCGGAGGGGCCTGCCTGTGAAAGTTGGGATGGGGAGAGGGGTAGTACTACTGGAGACCGGCGACTATTTGTCATGACATCACTTCAAACCCGGCGTTTATTGGAAATGGACGTCAATAAGAGACGGGCCATTATTAGAAGATATATGGTATTTAAGTTCTTAACATTGACATATTACTGCAATATAACCATGCCCAACTATTAAGGAGCTACATACAGTCCTCCCAGTGTATCTTCAGGCAAAAACACTACTTTTGTTTAAAGCAGCTGATAACCAATTTAAAATTCTATTCCTTAAATCGTTTTTCACTCCATCATAATTGGATGGATTGAATAAAACTAATAAACAAGGGTCTAACCGTGGTTAGAAATGTGCCAAATATTTGCTAAAACATTGCTAGATTGATTACGCAAAAAGAAGGCAAGGATCAAGCATAGTCTGATCATCCATCTGGTTTATTTTGTAAAAATACTTTTCAGTTTCAATTTTTACATTCATTTATAATTTTGATTAGTTTTCTCAATCATGTAGCTGTAGATACTAGGAGATAACTTGATTATGTAGCCTGTTCTTCATATTTGTGTACGAAACCATGATTTGAACAATAAATGCAAAAAATATGATAAAATAGCATGGAGTTTAGCATGAAAAATAGAAAACCAAATAACAAAAAAGTTAAAACTATGTCCAAATTTGGGGTGGTGATGGGTAAGAGTGAATATGGCTACAGTTACTACAGTGACTACAGTTCAGATGATGTGCCTCAGAAATTTACAATGCAACACTAATGATATTAAACATAATATTTAGGGTCTGCTTGTCTCTTTGATAAAGTATGTAGAGCCATTATGCTAAGATTTAAAAACTCTGTAATGCCTCCAGAAAAATGGCTGTGGATGCTAATGAGTATAGCAAGGGATTAAAAATATGTAAATTATTTAACTATTCAAACGAATTCGTTCAGTCACTAGTGATGGCTCAAAAAGAAGAAATGAGAGATTTTTCAACCCCTTGGAAATGTTAAGTGTGTTTTGAAAAGGGCAGTACCAGAAAACCCTCAAACATTTTAAACACAACTGAAGGAATTTTGCTTAAAAAGATTTTTTGAATAAAGGGATTTTTATTAGATGGCGCTGCATGAAAAACAGGTATTATCACTGCATGGGCTCAGGAACAGTGCCAGAAATCAGTGTCTTCAAACAGTTCACTGTGCCATTCACAAATGCAGGTTAAAGCTCTATTGTGCAAAGAAGAAGCCATATGCGAACATGATCCAGAAATTCATGGATATTTCAGCAAGACAACGCTAAACCATATACTGCAATTAAAAAAACATGCATCATTAAACAAAAATATGACAAAAAAGAAACGAGACTTATAAGAAGCTAGAATCGTCTCCTGAAAGTCCAGCGACTGGTCTCCTCAGTTCCCAGACACTTAAGGACTGTTGTTAAAAGAAAGGATACTATTCAGTGGTAAACATGGCCCTGTCCCAACTTTTTTAAGATGTGTTGCTAAAATCAAATTCCAAATTATTTATTATAAAATGGTACATTTACTCATTTTAAACATTTGATTTCTAAGATTTCTTCTAAATAAAATATTGGTTTATGAGGTTTGAAGATAAGTGCATTCTGTTGTTGCTTAAATTTGCGCAGCATCCCCAGCCAACACATTCTTATTTGGGTTAAGTGGGCTGCAAGTGGGCATGGGCTTAGGTTGGGCTTTTAGGTGGGATGGTGTTAGGGCCCATGTGGGCAACCCATATGAAAATAAGTGGGCTACAAATGGGCAAACTTGCCAGACAAAAAACATGGGTACTACATGGACATGTTATCTGGGTCTTAACATTTTTGGTGGTTGGTGTTAATTTGTCATTAATAATGATTTAAAACTGAATTGTCATGTTACTCCAGGTCTTTCCTGTCAGGCTACCATGTGAGTCCTTAAAGGGGCAATATGACATATTGTAAAGATAATAAGGCCCTGGCAAGATTGTTTTTGAGAAAAATGCAGCTTTACAGTGAGTCAGCGTATAATGGGTCACAGGTCCTTACAATGTTTGGACCCTAGAAACACCATATCCAGTTCAGCTGTTTTGGAAATTAAAATGGCCACCATAAGCTACATTCACAGGGTTCAAGGAGGGTAAAAAACAAACCTCTGCACACTTTATATGGCCAAGCTTTAATTTGTGGCCTTTTGCTGTACTTCAATGAAGATTCGTTAGATTCCCCCCCCCCCCCCTAAATTACTGCTTTGTTCAGTTATTGGGCATGCCACTGGATTACAGTAGTGGTGGTAGGAACCAGATGTCTGAAGAGTGAATAAAAGTCATAAAGTGAATTGCACGACATGGTTATGAGTGGTCTTAAAAAAATTATTTTGAAAGTGAATTTGTTTTTAGATGATGGAGGGGTACTTTTGGGGCATTTTAATGCAAAATAGCAACAAAATAATCTATTTTACCACCAGTATTATATATAAACAGTAGTGAATAAGGTGGCTACAATCATATTTTAAACCCTTTTATAATGTAAATTGTATTGTAAACTTTGTAGGCCTCTTAAATATTGCATTGTGCTGAAATTTCGAAGAAATGCAGGTAATTCCTCCTCAATTCAATGTTTCGCCACTAAGTGGCAGAAACGAAGCAAAATGGCGGTTATCTTCATTTTCTCCGGGGCAGCAGGCGGCGGCATTTGTAATTACATTATCCCAGGTTTCTTCCGATGTAGAAATATTGGTAAACTCACATGGGTCACTGCGTGGTGTTCAAACTGTATACACTTGTCTTTTTACTATTATGAACCAAATTTCAGAAGTGTGAGGGGTGTCAGATTTGCGCAGCTCACTCCGCTAGCTTAGCCCGCTGGCTAATTCCCTCCGCTGGCTGACAGCAAACACAAAATGCAATAAGGGACAATTTTATACTAGAAAATGAAGAACCGAAGTGGAGGCTACATTGACCAGCGACTGAAGCAACGAGTCGAAAATGTAAGTTAAGCAGTTAAACAGTCAGACGGACGTGTGTGTGTGTTTATATTACATATAGTGGTGCTCGAAAGTTTCTAAAAGCTTTAAAAAATCTTCTATATTTATGATTATCCCATTTCCAAACAAGTCTCAAAAGCAGACTAAGAAAGCCTAGTTAAACAAATGAAACTATTATAGAATAGGTATAGAACTTGTGTATTTATTATTAACAAAAATTTCCCACATCACAAAAGCGAACCTGTGTTATTTATAATTATTTATTATTTATATTAATAATGCCCTTGTGTGGCAATGACTGCATATAAAAGTTTGCGGTAACTGTCCTCAACTCCAAGGACTTTTAACCCTTACAGAACAGCATCAACTCTTGGATGTTGGTGAATTTCCTCACACAAACAATTCTCTTGAGGTCTTTTCCCAAGCATTTTATTTGGATAAATGTTAGGACATTTGGCCCAGATACAGCAAAACAGGCCCATAACACTCCCACCACAATGTTTTGTATATGGGATGAGGTTCTTATGCTGGAATGTGGCCTTTATTTCTTTTTACAAATGTAACGCTTCTAATTTAGGCCAAAAAACAGCCCAAAAACAAACTGGTTAGCAATATTTCTGGAGGAGAATAGTGGCTTTCTGCTTGCAACCAAGCAATACACATTTCTTTTCAGTGTTTTCCTGATGGTGAACATCAGCATTTTTCGATGAGACTGACCCTCAGTTGTTTATAAGTTACTCTAGGTTCTTTTCAAACATCTCCTTGTAGTTGGGAGTTGAATAACTTCTGGGTAGAGTAACAATCTTAAATATCATCCATTTGTACACATTGTCTAACTGTTGATTATGAGTCCAAACTCTGTCAAGTCAAGTCAATTTTATTTATACAGCGCTTTTTAGAGATGGTCATGTAGCCTTTCCAGCTTTATGAGCATCAACAACTCGTTCAAGCTATGATGCACATTCACAAATGTGGTAAATACACTGTACATGCACAATTTACTTCTGTGGTGCAAATACACAGTACATGCAAGTACAGTGTAAACTCAAACTACCCTTAACAAAAAAGTCTAAATTGACATTTCTAGGTCAATTTAAGTGGTCAGATTGTACAGTGTAGTCAAAGTTGTCTTTTCAATCCTTTATAGTACCTAAAGTCCCAAAACAGCCAGTATGTAGATATTGCTGCAATGGCCAGTGATCTTCAGCAGCAGTACAGGTTGGATATTTAACTTTTCACATTTTTACCTGTATATTGTTTTTTAATATGCTGAAAACCTTAGTGTGTTCATTATTTACTCAGAATGGAGTATGGCCGACGGAACAGAACAGCCTTCAGGATACAGGTAGAGAAAGGTGAGTCTAATTCAAACTTCTGTAAAATTGCATGTTTTTTACAGAACTGTCATAGATGGCTAAATACTGTATTGTATTCCTGATGTTGTATATGGTTTGTGCACAGTACATGGAGTAATATGTCATGCATCCGGACTCTCTGCGTTAGAAGACAAGCACTTGGCTAAAAGAGCAAGACGCAGTCAGGAAGATAACGGGTGAGAAATGGTAGCGATACAGTGGTGTGAAAAGTGTTTGGCCCATTCCCGATTTCTTTTTTTTTTCCATGTTTTAATCACACTTAAATGTTTCAGATCATCAAACTAATAAAAATATTAGTGTTTTAATAACACATGTGGTTTTTAAGTGAAGGATTTTATTATTAAGGGAGAAAAAAAAATTCCAAACCAACTTGGCCCTTTGTGACCGTGATTGAAGAATTTTGCTGTCTACCAAAAATTCCTGAAGGAAAAAGTCCAGCCATCTGTTCATGACCTCAAGCTGAACGGAACTTGGGTTCTGCAGCAGGACAATGATCCAGAACACACCAGCAAGTCCACCTCTGATTGGCTGAAGAAAAACAGAATGAAGACTTTGGAGTGGCCTAGTCAAAGTCCTGACCTGAATCCTATTGAGAAGCTGTGTCATTGACTTTAAAAAGGTGGTTCTTGCTCAAAAACCCTCCAATGTGTCTGAACTACAACAATTCTGCAAAGATGAGTTTGGGCCAAAATTCCTCCACAGTGTTAGACTTATTGCAAGTTTTCACAAACGCTTAATTGCAGTTGTTGCTTCTAAGGGCCCAACCAGGTATTAGGTTTAGGGGGCAATTACTTTATCACACGCCATGTAGGTTTGGATTTTTTTCTCCCTTAATAATAAAATCCTTCACTTAAACTTATTGTATGTTTACTTGTGTTGTCTTTGACTAATATTTAAATTAGTTTGATCTGAAACTTGTGTAACAAACATGGTAAAACATCAGGAAACACTTTAACACCTGCATATGTAGTAGCAGTGACATACTGTATGTGGTTGTATATATATTGCTCTATATTTAGTTCCTATGGTGATAACATAAATCTAAATGTATAATACAGTACTGTACACAAGTCTGTTTAATGTAAGAGTTGTTTAGAGGCAGTAAGTGTTTTTATTCGCCATCTTAGAATCGATACAAATACAATTCATACAGTGAACAGTACAAGTTTGTCAATGTGTTTGTTCACCATTTCCAGACCCAGAGGAAAATGTGGCTTCTCACGTCTTTTCTTTGTCTCGTCAGAAATAAACAAGCTTCTTATTTAAAGATTACTAAGGTCTGACTTGTTTCTCCTAAAACAAGGAGCAATAAAACACTTCAACTTAAGACAAAAGGTTTTAGTCTCAAGCCTTTTCTCATGAAATTTTTGTTTGTTTTATATATATATATAATATTTCTAATAGGTATTGATCCCCAAGTGCTCACTGTAAGTGATTTCAATGCACTTTGTTTTCTTGTTCATCTCTGGTACATGTAAATGCCTCACATTTTTTTTAATCTTTGCACATTTTCTTATCCATATTTTATTGCTTCTAAAGGACTTTTCAGACAAACCTTTTACCAAAATCAGACTGTTTTAAGATCTAAAAATTTTCATACGAAAAGACAAAGGGTTTTTAGCAAATTCTCCTCATTGTCTCAAGCCTTAAGTTGACGTGTTTTATTGCTCCTAGTTTCTCCTAATGAGGTTTTAGGAGAACAAGTCCGACCTCAGTAATCTTTAAATAAGAAGCTGATTTATTTCTGATGAGACAAAGAAAAGACTGTTGTGAGAAGCCACATTGCCTCTGAGGAGTTCTCCACATGGAAACCCGGATTTATTTGTAGGAACCATCAAATTTTAATAATTTCCTCCGGGATAATAAAAGTATTTTTGATTCTGATTCTGAAATCCTTCATCAGTGGTTTAATCAAGTGCTGCTGCTGAGGGAATTTCACACATCCATGCAATGTGGGGGGAATCACCTGCACTGTTCTAACCAGCTCCTAAAACAATACTTTTTACACACAAAGACGTTTATATTTTTTGTTTTATTTTTTACTGCTTTTTTGTTTGTTTGCATTAATTTTAATGACAGAATTCATTTTTGCTGACAGAAAGACTCACTTCTGAAATAAATGGGAGCAAGTTGCAGACTTTTGCACAGTACTGTTTGTTAGTGTCTATACATATACATATGCTATAGTACGAGACTTGACTATTTGATTAGTTTACATAAAACTATTGGTTCAATGTCTTTGGTGTTTAGGGAGGATCACAATCCGCTGGAAGATTCCACAGACAGCGAGGAAGATATCTCCGAGCATGAGGTGAGTGTTTGCACACTCAAACATAAGCTGTAGTAGATGTGTTACACACAGGATGAGCTTTAGAGACTGATCTAGCATCAGCCATCTTTAGTATATAAATCCCCCAACTAACCTACCAAAAAATGCTGCTTGCTTGCGAGGCAACTATTGATACCTTCTGATAGGAGAGACATTACAGGTCATGTGTTAGGTGGGTATTTGGCCAAAGTTATTCTTTTGTTTTAATTTGATTATTTTTTGTTTTCGTTAATGTTAATAAGGATACAATATTATGCAGAGACATTACAGATCATTTGTTAGATGGGTATTTGGCCAAAGCAAATCAGCCAGAACCAAACTAAAAAGGAGTAAGAGTAAGCACCCATCCACAGCCTCAAGTTGGAGAACCATTGGAGTAATTGAGAAATGCAGTCTCTCAAATAGTGGGCCGTGATGCTAGGAACAGTATAATTGCACATTCACTACAGTAGGTGGCAAACACACCACAGTTCAAGAGATATGAAGTGCAGTAAACTTGAGTAGTTAATGTTGCTGATCAATTTAAATGTATTTATTTATTGATTTTATTTTATTTTTATAGAATCAAATGGTTCAAGTTGGTCAAAAAAGTTATAAAAATAGTTTGAATAAGGTTTTTCTTTTTAAATTTCAGGCAAATTAATGCACTTTAAATGTAGTAGTAGTAGTTTAGAGAGTTGCAGTACTACTACATGCACTTTAAATCTGTTTTTAGTCTGTAACAATGTTAATAAAAGTTACTCTTTGTTTTAAGTTGATTCTTTTTTGTTTTCTTTAATGTCAAATTAAAATTTAATTTTAAAATTTGAATTTTAAAATTAAAATTTTAATAAGGATACAATGTTACGCAGAGATGCACTTATAATAATTTTATAGTCAAATGATACTATTTATAGTCACAGGGAGAGTGGGGGGCGCTACATGTTTTGGGTTTTTTTTGTAAGGGGGGCGTAACAGAAAATAATTGAGAAGTACTGGAGTAATGTGACCACTGGTTGGCACCGGGTGTCTGGTTTTAGAAATGGAATGCTTCAGATGCTTGGTTTCTTTCTTGGTGAATGTAATAAAGCACATAATTGGTTTGGAAAAACTACACAGAATGAAAGTAGTTTCACCAAAAACTCTTCAAGGCCATGCTGTTCTTAAAAGTAATAAATCTGTATTATTTTAACAGTCTGTGTACACAAAAAAGCAAAGAAAAATTAACGTCATGTAATCATGACTTCAATTACTTTTAATTTAGTCAAAGACTTGGCGTATATGGAATAATAATGGGCTTTTATGGTGTTTCACACTCCCAGCATACTGTCAGTTATCTTTATTGCTTGGTGTAAGACCTAATTATTGCCATTATTAATGATATTTAAGTATATTATTGGTACCGTGCTATAACTGTAAAATGACTAATATATGGCCTCTGGTAGATTATTGCTGTAATATACTGTGTCAGGGGCTGTTGTGAAGTAATGCTGTTAATGAGCATCATTAATTAATTGCTGTGTAGTTACATATATATTGACATACCATGACGTTAAGCATGTGCCAGTTTTTAATTATAAGATATTCAGTGCATGGGATATTATCTTGAACTCTTTGAAATATAAGGTCAGAAGGTCCGATTACACTCTCATGCGTTTATTAAACATTTCATAATCAGTGTGCGGTCTACAATATTAAGGGTCTACTACCTAGCCCGAAAAAGAAGTAATGGGGAAGACCAGAAATTTTATATCTATTAAAATGATATGGAATTAAAACAAGTAGCTAGTAAGCTAGTTTCGCTAGTAAGTACAGTGTGAAGGTATCGAAAGGTTCATTCTTGTGTAAATGGTTTATTTTTCTGTCTCTAGATGCAATATAGGACATTTTAGAACCGTACTTCATATAGATAATGGTTATAAATATAATAAATCAAAAATCTACAGGAGAACACAAAGAATGGAGGAAAAAAGTCTACATTCTGATCAGTCAAATGCTTTCAGGTTCTACAGGAGAACATACTTTATTTGGTTTTCAGATTTCAGTGTTGCTCAGTGAAGTGGCTTTTCGTGTTGTCTGTCAAAACATGGACGGAAAGAGTTTTATCAAAGTTTTATTGACCATGTCTTATATTGAATCAAGAAAAGTTCTAGATAATTATCGTCACTATTACGTGATAAGAATCTGTTGAATATTCTGGAAATTTTAATAACAGCAATACAATGAAAATGGACTTAAACCATACACAGATTCTAACATTGCAAGGAAGCTTTAAAATATAAAAAAACAAAAAACAAACAAAAAAAAACTCAATCTTGCATCATTACTAAGGAAGGTAAATGTTTTTTGTTAGCATTCATTTATTCAATATTATATGCAATATTCTTTGCTCTGCTCAACAGAATTCCAACCATATGAACAACTCCTTGTTGTCCCTGTATCAGAAGGGGAACCCGGGTAACGGAACCCCTTCTAAAGTACAGGCCACCAATTCGGCAATTCAGCAAGGCCCATCTGTTGATGATGCCAGTTCCAGCTCTACCCCTCATCGATCTGCTACTGTGGTGTCAGCAGGAGGCTGGTTCATTGATAAGACCATGAGTAATGACCAGGAAAATATTCTGATTGACTTGTGTGAAGAGGAGCCAGCCAAACCTGAGGTAAATTTGCAAGAAAATCTGCTACATGGTCATTCACAAATACCAGCACACAAAGTCAATTACTAGGCTGATGAGAATATCTTAACGAGCCTATGTTGGTCGGTCGTAGAGATACTGTGTTATTAATGAGGAAAATTCACAGCAAAGCAAATATTTTTATTCTTCTGAATGTTGATGAATGACAGGGAATTTGTCCACTTTTCTTGCTCTTGTTTAAAATGTTAATGGAAAATGTTTCTGGTAGATGTATGTTTTCTATATATTTAAGTTTTCTTTGAGAATTTTTTCTTGTTTTATGACCAAGTACGCCAATAATTACCAAGCTGAACATATAGTCACATGTGCACGAAATTACCTTATCATCATTACAGAAGAACAGCGCTTTGTCGATGCTGGAGACTGCAAAGAAGCCGAAGAAGGGCGCAAAGAAGGAAAAACGGAATAAACGGAGAGAAGGACAAAGCCAAGATGTTGATGGGGAGATAGAGGCAAGCATAATGACAAAAAAAGGTGGAGATCAAGTTTTATGGAGTTGATCAATTTTGGCAATTTCACCATTTATCACCACGTGACTTATCGTTTTTGTTCATTGAAGCTCGGACCAAAGGCCCTGAACTTCAACACTCAACGGTGAAGTTTGAAGATGTTGGTGGCAATGAGGAAACGTTGACGGTATGGTTTATAGTTTACCTTACTGCAGACTGTAGCATATTTCTTACATTGACACTGAGGATTATTATAAGTCTTTCTTCTGTTTTTAGGAGTTATGTAAATTACTTATACATATGCGCCACCCTGAAGTGTACCAGCAGCTGGGAGTAGTGCCCCCACGTGGGTTTCTCCTTCACGGGCCACCTGGCTGTGGAAAGACCCTTCTTGCCCAGGCTGTGGCTGGGGTAAGTGTTGTTAAATCAAATGGTAGACACATGCTAAAGTTAATGAGTTGTGTAACTAAGTATTAAAAGAATGCTTCAGTCAAAAATTCAGTTGCTAATCTGCAGAAATGTAATAATTTATTATCACTTTCTATTCCTGGTTTATGCTTTTAAGTGAGAAGAATTATGCTTTTTCATTTAGGTTGCAATTATACCTTACCACCTAAACATAAACATTTGGGAAGGGGGGACAAAGGTCTAATCTTAAACCCTAATATTGCTTCACTGACTGATTATTGTTGGTTCTCACATTACGTACACTTTAGTAAACAGCAAAAACTGCCAAGTTTGAATCCTGGTAATACCACAATCATAAAGGTTTATTATTAGGTCACAAATAGGGATATTGTACCAATACTGATAAAACAGTAGTATTGCTCAACCTATATACTCATGTTGTGTATTTCATTTTTTTACTTTGGGGCATCAGCAAAACCAAGTTCATGCTACAAAGATTTGTCAAGATCATGAGATCACGGACACTGCTGAGATCTCTACAGTGTTCACGCTAGTCAACTTGTGTTCCTGTGATCAGGAGTCCCGTGCACAACCATATGACTGATCTGCGAACTGGGTTGTTCACATTACAAGATCTCTCACTAGTGAGAACAATTTGAAATGCTTTAAAATCCCAAATCCCAGGTTCATTTTGGCAGATTTATCTTAGACATGTACCAGTTTCACCAGCCCTGATTTTATTTTGGCTCGGCGCTATACTGATGTGAACCATGCGGTGGCAGACATATCTTGTCTCTGATTGGCTGTTGCTCTTTGACAGTCACGTGCAACTTCTCCAGATATCTAGCATGCCAGATATCCAGTCCCAGTTACGTGCCTCAAGCTAGTTCACACAACTTGTTGTCCCGGATGAACTGTTGAGTAACCTCTGACCTTTTGTCTACGATTTACAAAGTGCCTCTACGACCTGGAAATCTTGACTAAAGATCTCAATAACTTTTCTGATAATGAGAACAATAGGCTATAGGCTAGCTTGTCTTCTGGAAATGCATTCATGCTAACTGCTCTCCATAAATCTCAATCATTAACTACATGAGCATTTTAGAGAAAATAGTCCGGGTGTAAAAGAAATAGCCATGTGTTACCTAGATAAAGTTCAGATGAGTGCAGTATCGGTCTTTTAATTTGTTGGGGAGGGTTCTTTGCTCTGGTTTGGTGGTCAGATGTTTTTTCTGGATGATTTTAGGAGATGGAGCTGCCCATGTTGAAAGTGTCCGCTCCAGAACTTGTTTCTGGTGTATCGGGGGAATCGGAACAGAAACTGCGAGAGCTGTTTGAACAGGCTGTGGTAAGAGCATTTCTAAAGATTACACTGACAGAGCTGATACTTTGGGTAGTAGAGAAGTTAGCCACTTTAGAATGACAAATTGGAGGTCAGAGGGATACACAAAGGTCTGGAACCGACTCTTACATGATACATAGAAGAATTTAATTTATTTATGAAGCACAACTATTGTTGACCAAAATAAGAAAATTATTAATATTAAACATTTTATTATTTATTGTGGCATTGTATACGACGACTTTGGAGCAGTTGGTTGGCCGAACTTACACTCTAGATAAAATTAAAAGAAAATTATAATGTCCCACTAAAAGATTCTCACATACAGCAGTATGTGTTTGAAGGACATTTACTCATGTTACTGTTTTAACCATTCATCTAATCAAGCATTCGGCTGACATGTCTGCTCATTTCTACCTCAGTTTCTAAAAGATGAATTTTTTTTGTGCATTTGTCACGGTCTCTTTATAGAGCAGTGCTCCCTGCATTCTCTTTATCGATGAAATCGATGCCATCACTCCTAAAAGAGAAGTGGCCTCCAAAGATATGGAGAGAAGGATTGTTGCTCAGTTACTCACCTGCATGGATGGCAAGTTTTTTTTGGCTGAAAGAAATACTGTTTATATATTCCAATGATGAAGTAATTTGTATTTCTACCTTAGTTCTGTTCACTTACGCTGTCTGACCATTTCTCTCTCTTTTTAGACCTGAATTCATTATCTGTGCCAGCGCAGGTCTTGGTTATTGGGGCTACCAATCGGCTAGATTCTTTAGATCCTGCGTTGCGGAGGGCAGGTCGTTTTGACAGAGAAATCTGTCTGGGAATCCCTGATGAGGGAACAAGGCTCAGGTTGGTGCCTTTTGTAGACCGTCCGCCTGCTAATCCCTCATGCTAGCTTCACAGTTATGCTCCAGGTTTCCACATATCCTTACAAAGTTCTCAAATAGATTTAAACAACTAAACTCATAAAATGCCTGGCTGTGTCTTTTTACTATAAGGGGTTCTGAGATGGTGCGTAAGAAAGGATTGAAAAGTCAGGACTGGACAAAATGAATCATTATCGTGATAAATTGTGAACACAATCTACATTGATATCGTCAGTCTTGAACTTTGTGTTTAATTTCATAGAGAGCATTATTACTTAAACGAACTTACTGTAGAAGCATTGAATAAGAATGATTTTAACAACATTTTGTATCCTAATGACATTGTGATGATATTTTTGCCAAATTGCCCATCACTATTCTTGAGTATATTGCGCTCATACGGAATAGTTCATCAACTAAAAATACAGTAAATCTTTCATCGTTTGTCTCTTATTGACGCACGTTTTCCAAAAATATGGAGAGAGTTTAGTTTCAATATTATCAAATGAATATCACACCATTTACGAATATATTTCTTGACTCATTCGTGATTGAACCTCACTTAATTTAAAGTATTTGAACGCGTTTAGTTAACGTTTAGCAAACGTTAAGTGAGGT
>JBBIGC010075360.1:0-10575 GCA_037576955.1 Lepidarchus adonis
TGGGTCTGGTGTCTCTCATCTTCCTCTTGACAATACTCCATAGATTCTCTATGGGGTTCAGGTCAGGCGAGTTTGCTGCTAATCAACCACAGTAACATCCTGGTCGTTGAACCAGCTGTTGGTACCTTTGGCAGTGTGGGCAGATGCCAAGTCCTGCTGGAAATTGAAATCAGAATATCCATAAAACTTGTCAGCAGAAGGAAGTATGAAGTTCTCTAAGATTTCCTGGTAGATGCTCCATTGACTATAGACTTCAGAAAACACAGTGACCAACACCAGCAGATGACATGGCCCTAAATCATCACTGACTGCGGAAACTTCACACTGGATTTTAAGCAACATGGATTCTGTTCCTCTCTACTCTTCCTTCAGGCTCTGGGACCTTGCTTTCCAAATGATGTGCAAAGTTTACATTCATCTGAAAAGAGGATTTTGGAAACTGAGCAACTGTCCAGTGCTTTTTCTCCTTAGCCCAGGTAATTGACATTGTTCTGACATTGTCTGTGGTTCAGGAGCAGCTTGACACTAGGAATGCAACAGTTGTAGCCCGTGTCTAGGATTTGTCTGTGTGTAGTGGCTCGTGATGCACTGACTCCAGCCTCAGTCTGCTCCTTGTGAAGATCCCTCAAATTCTTGAATGGATTTTGCTTGGCATTTCTCTCAAGGCTGCGGTTGTTCCTCTTGCTGGGACAACCAGCTTCTTCAGCAACGACTTTTTGTGGCTTACCCTCCGTGTGGAGGGTGTCAATGACAGTCTTCTGGACATCTGTCAAGTGAGCAGCCTTCCCATGATTGTGTAGCCTCCTGACCCAGACTGAGACCATTTAAAGGCACAGGAAACTCTTGCAGATGTTTTGAGTTAATTAGCTGATTAGGGTGTGACAAAATGACTTTTCACAAACAAATTTTCTGAGATTTTATTATCTGAAAACCTAAATCATCGAACTCAAGAAACAAAAGCTACTTAATAAAATGACATATTTCACTCTATGTGTAATGAATGTATATAAGATATGGATTTCACTTGGGGCAGTGGTGGCCTAGTGGTTAGGACTTTGCCCCTGGGATCAGAAGGTTACAGGTTTAAATCCCAGCCTGGGCACCAATGAGGAACCCTTGAGCAAGATACAGCCCCCCCACTGCTCCCCGGGCTGTTGACTGCTGACCGCTGCTCCACATGTGCACGTGTGATGGGTTAAATGCAGAGGACACATTTGGTTGTGGTGCACTGTGTGTTCACAATGACATATAATCACTTTCACTTCCCTTTCTAAAAGGAATGGTGAACTTTTTCACCATATTCAATTTTTTTTAGATGAACCTGTATATGGGAAATGAGAGAGACAGAGAGTGAGAGAAGGACAGACACGAGGGAAGAAAACATATTAAGAATTACTGTATGGAGCTGAGCTTCTTTACATTGGCTTAAAAGGCTTTGAACTATATGAAACACCAATTAAAGTGTAATGAAGAAAAAGGGTAATGAATTAAAGTGAAATGAACAACAGAATATCTCATTCTCACCACTCTAGTGAACACTTTGTGGAATCTGTGTGTTGAAAGCAAGAAAAATAGCCAAGTGTAAAGGTTTGAGCCACTTGGACAGTTGTGATGTCTAGAAGACAAAAGAGCATCGCAAAGAGCTTTTCTTGTAATGTTTTTCCAAAAGTCAGTAGCTACCAAAAGTCATCCAAGAAAGAAAGACTTAAGGGTCTGGACTGATCCCACAAAAGTGAACGATGCCCTTGAATGAGGTGTAAGAACTCAGAACTGGTGAGGTGCATCGGACCAACACACTATTAGGCAAATGGTTTTAATGTTATGGCTGATGTTATAACTGATTTTTTTAAGTGAAGACAAGTTCAGTTTGATGCCACTAATGTCTTCCTAGCAGTAATACAACAGTAATACAGCTACTTTTCTGTGTAAAACTGGTTGTAAAGTAGTAAACATGTTTGTAAATATATGCATTATTTAAAAAAATTAATAAACTAAATCAAATCAAATCTTTATTGTCGCATCACGTTACTGGTACAATAGTACAGCACAATGAGGGAAATTCTTGTGTGCAAACTTTACAGCAGAGTGGTATACACTATAAGAATATTAAAAAATAAAATAAAACTAACTCTATTGTACAAACAAAACAGCTCAATGTAAGTGTTGGGTGCTGTTTATATCTATTTCTGCTACAGCACATAGATTTGCTTATCAGACTGGAAAATCTGCTTACTGACATGTGTACCAGATGTTCCAGTGGTTTTAACGTGTTACAATGCACTGCAAAACGTTATCATTTATCATTATTATCTTTGTACTGTATCTAATGTATCTAATATCGCTGTGTATCGCAGAACATGAAAATCGGCTGAAAATGGCCTAATAAACTGTCAGAGCAGCTGTGACTGTGGTGTTCGGACAATTTTTCTATCATAGTCAGAGTCAACTTATGTGAAACATAACATCCATTAGTGAGCCTTGGGTGCCCATGACCTTATTGCAGAACCAGTTGTCCTTCCAATCACTTTTGGTAGGAACTACCTACTATAGACCTGGAACACTCCACAGGACCTGCTCTAGGCGCCACTATGTGCTTTAAGTTCATTTCAGACATTTATGATCATGTAAAAATGTAAAAATGCTGCTGGGGCAGGTTTCTTCCAGCCTTCCTCGCTGTTTGGAGCCATTTCCCCTTATTGCTCCTGGCAGATTTATCTTGTTCCTGTTGACTGGATGACTACACACACCAGTTACACACATAGTGTGTGTTTTGTCCTTCTGTTTGAGATTATTGACATCCCGAAAGGAATTTTCTTGCAGACTGAAGCAGGTTGTCTTGCACTATTCCCTTTTGTATTTTGCACCATCCATCCATCCTTCAGTATTAAACATGAAGCCCAGACAGATTTCAGAGGATGGTGCTGCCAACCCCTATACTTCATCACTGGCATGATGGCTGGTGAGGATAGGAGCAATGTTAGGCTGATCCACATCTGTTTTCTCTCTCATCTGACCACAAAGTCTTATTCCTTAGTTCTGCTGGGTCACTCTGATGATTTCTGGCAAACCCAACACGCTTTTGATGTGGTTTTCATTCAGTAATGGTTTCTTTCTAGTCAGCCTCCTACTCAGCTAGTTCTGTTATCTCTTGTGCACGCTTCTTCCACTGAACTCCATAACTCCATTATATAAGTCACTGTTGGTCTCCATTGTTGGTGGCTTACTTCCCTTCAGGCTCTGACACTTAGTTTCTCTCTTCCTTCTTTAGAATGTTTCTTTCTTGTCACATTTTCACTGCTTTTGTTCACATTTACAGCCTGACCAATGGTATTTCAGTTAAAACGTCACTCATTTTGAGCTTGGGGCCTTTTTCAATGACCACAAACATCAAACTGCTGTTTGTAATCCAGGCAAATCTGATTACTTTTGAATACATTTGAATATTTTTTGCCAAGCACTGTACATCAAAAATATAGTAAATATGTTTAGATACAACATTTCCAAATTTCCAATAACAAAGTATTTGTAATAAAATGCATGGCTTTAATCTAAAGATCAAAAATAGAAAAATACCTTTTAAGCTGAGAAATGATCATTAAAGAAAGAACAACCAACCATGAAAGAGCTCTGAGGCTCCGCCTCTGTGGCTTTTAAGCACACACACACACTCCACAGCTGTGAGTCTGATCTTCATCTGAGGTCACTGCTGCAGTGTAGAGTTTCATCTTCAGCCAAGACTCACACTTCAAGTAAGAGCCTTTATAACATTATTTACACTATTACAATGGAAGTTTAACATTATCTGTGTTGAGTGAAGCTTAAATGTACGTTTATTTAAGTTTAACTGTACGTCACAATTTATTTTAAATAGAAATAATACATATGGAGATTCCAACTACTTCAATCTATAACTTTCTTGAGTTTAATATTTATACATAAAGCTACTAATGGTTCTCAGTAAAGAATAAGAGATTATTACATCTACTGATATCAGGTTTTAATAATTTACTTTTTCAAACAGACATGCAACTGTATCATCTCTTGCTCATCCCGAGTCTGCTTTGCATCAGTATGGGAATACAGCAAGGCTGTTTAGACTGGACACTGAATAAAAGTGAAGTGTGTTGTTTACAGTGCCATCCAGGTAGGTAGAGCAGCCGCTGTAATATGAACATGCTGTGGTTAGATATGATCTGCATATACAGTATTTCTCACTATGGTTATGGCAGAGTCCCCAGATTTTGTACGACGCTCTGACTATGGTAAGAATTGGGAAAACAGAGTAATTCAGTTTTACTTGATAACGTTTTGACTTTTTAAAATGCAAATATGTATATGGATTATGAATTAATGATGCTCAGATAATGACAGTGCTTACTGTTCACAATATAATCAATGCCAACATTGTAAGTAGAGAACCTGAATGCTTTTCTTGACTGATGTAGAATGAATGTCATACAGAAACTAGTGTCTGTGGCTGCACTGTATAAGCAGGTTCTACTGTGTGTGTGGTTTTAGGGAACCGCCTGGTGAGGCACTGTGGAAAAGACCCAAGCAAGCTTTGCCAACCTTGTGATAATGGCACTTTCGTGACCAACCCTTTAGGTGTCTTTTGTAAGAGATGCAGACAATGCACAGGTATGTCTACACATCTCCCAGCAAGTTAGCAGACGCAAACACTTAAGATAATGCTAGTGCTGCCTCTAAGGCTTAAAAAAATCAGGGTATACAGAACAGGAAGAAAAGGTAGAAACTCTGTTGACTGTAATCATGAATGTGGACGTTTCCCCAGACCCGCAGTTCGTGAAGGAACCTTGCACTGCCAGCTCAGACTCTGTGTGCGGCTGCCAAGCCGGGCTCCGCTGTGGAGACCCTCAGTGTTCATACTGTGTGGATGAATGTGGAAAAGGTGAAGAGCCAACAGATGAACGTAAGAATATTCTCTGATCAAGGCCACATTATGCCCATATACACACACAAAGTTTGGTATTACTATTTGTGAGGACATTTCACTTTATAGCTGAGTAACACACCTACACACCCTGAATCAAGAGTTTTTCCCCAAAATTAATTAATAACACATTGTGAGGACTAGCAAAAGGTGCTACTTACAGTTAGCCAAGGTATAATGATTTCTCCTGTACACACAGAGACGTGACATTTGAGCTCAAGGTATTTGAATGGTTCATGATCCTGTACCTCTGTGAAGACAGGGAGAGATGTTCATGCTATTTTTTCTTACATGCAGGGACTTGCAGGAAATGTCCAAATGGAACATTCAACGACAAAATCCACAGTAAATGCAAATCTCACAGAACAAGGTAGACCTTTGTTACAATAAATGCAGATTAATATCTTATTTTGATTACCTTGCTGATTCTTATTATTCTCTGCTGTGTTCAGTTGCCAAAAAGGAGAAAAACTTGTGGCTAAAGGTAATAAATTCAGGGACAACGAGTGCATTAATGACTCCATTCCAGCCCCAACAACGTCAGATGGTAAGATTTATAAATAATTACGTAATGTACGTTCAACATGAATATTAGTGTCGAACGCATGTGTTTAGCTGTAAATAGCATTTATGACATTGTTCGACTTTGATTGTTGCAGAACTTAACACAGTGGAAATCCTGGAATCAAAAAAGAAGCCGAAAGGTAACTTGGTTAAGAGTGAGAATACAATGTAATGCACATGTAATGCGATGTGATAAAATGGTAAATGTGTTCAATGTGTTTGTTTGGTGCAGAGAACACATTTTGGCCACTGGTTGGAATCGCTGGAGGCATTGCTGTCGTCATCACTGTCTTCATTTTATCCCTGTGGTTTGCACACATAAGAACAAAGACCAAGACCAAAACGCAGACCAAGGAGCCAATGCGAGAGATGCTTCCTCAAGGTACATTTTAGTACTTGACCTTTTGCTTTATCGTAGGCTGTATTCAACTACATATCTTTTATCACACCTGCAATTAAATGTACTTTACGCTTCCTTGCTCTCAGAAAATACCCATGACTCACACCATTTGTCAGCATCTTGGCAGCTAATTTTTTGTCCTTCTGGTCTGTTTGCAGCAGAGCTGAGGGTTATGATGGTGGAGCAGGATGATGCGTGCAGCTTCCGTCAACCTGAACAGGAGCAGGGAGGCAGTTCAGAGTCCATCAGCACACAGGACTCGGAAACTAAGCTCATAGCGTGAATGTCATGAACATCTCAATTCTTGAATGGTGCTCTAACAGTGAAGAGCTGCCTCCGGATGCTGATGCTTCTTATTCATGGGGGCTGAACTTGTAGGGATGGCAGCCCAGTTTGGTGACGTCAGAACGAGAGTCAATGAATAAAACTCAGACTTTGTATTTAATTACAGCGACCGGGACGTGGCAAACTTACTCCAGTTGTGAAGACGACACTGGTAAAGAGAATCTTAAATTCTGAAGTTGCAATATCACAGTAGAAACGAGGACAAATGTAGGAAAGAACATGTACAAAGACCAGCTACAAAAAAGTACAGGGCACTTACAAGAGACTTGAACAACCCTGTGGGTTCACACAGAGAGTCTGGCTTCTCAGCCGTGTAGGAGTGTAGAATGTGAACCAGAAACTACTGACAGCTTGCACCAGAGTGGGCGTCACCTACGACCTACTGCGTCACATTTACAGGTCGCAGGCTTGTTGAAATACCCTGGTGGGCTTCCCCCAGTTTCCTGCTTTAAATGTGTTGTTTGAGAGTAATGTTGGCTCAGGGGGAGGAGGGTTAAAAAAGATTATATTACCTCACAAATTTCCTGGCACTGCAGTAGCCAAAACAGGCAAAAAAAAACTACAACGGTAGTTTTGCAAGCACTTGAAATTGGTAGCAATTACAAGGCATACTACCAAGTGTTCTGTATTCAAATATGATCTTGTGTTGTAGTGCATGACTGAGCCAAAGGAAAGTTTATACTTCCTGTAACAAGACATGAGGAGCCCATGTGTTATGTACAGGGATTCCCCTGACAGGACTTCCTCTCCAAGTCAAAGGGAAGCATGGGAGTTCAGAGGATTCCAGGAGAATGACACGGGACTGAATCATTCCATGTCTTTAAGGCACGCCAATCCTAACACTAACTCTTCAAAGGACAGGACACTCAGCGGTTTTGTAATAATTTGACTTTCCAGTGACTCATTGGGGAGTTTACACCTAAAACGACCGGTTTGGTTTTATAATTCTAAAGTAGTTCAAGGATAAGTGTGACTCATTCAGAGGATTTAATGTCTTAACATTGTGTGTTCACCTGCTTGTAGAAAAATAAGGTGTGGATTAATCTGCATGATTAATACAGGTGTATTGCCGTGAGTCACCTATAGTGGCATTCTTTTGTTGGCTTCAAGTCAGAAAATCTGGTTTTGCTTGGGAAGTTCTCTTCTAGTTGGTTTCACTTTGTGGTTTTTGTTTTTGCAGCCAATTCCAGGTGAATTCTAGCAAATCATTTTAAAAACGAATCTCTGGCCACTGTCCACCTGTGGTTGGATGGAAACAAAACAGTGATTGTTTATCATAAGGTCACATATTTACAGACCAGAAAGAACTAGGGAAGGTATTGGCCACTAATACCACCACCACCTCATGGGAAATATCCAGTACATGGGATTATGTCTGTGCAACAAGGGCAAAGTGCATTTGGAAAGTAATGTAGATAGTCAGGGCACCAACATGTTGGATCAAGTTAATGATTGTTGTTACAGTGACCTAAATGTGTCCTTAACTTTATTATTAAACTTTGATCTAAAAAAGTTGACGAAATTTATATTGTATGCTGTTATTACTGTAAACTTCCACAGTTTATTTATTCCGTTTGTGCAGTCCTTATAAAATAAAGATTTTAAAAAGTGATACCATGTATAATTCATGATAAGAAACTTGTTAACTATATTAAAAGTTGTATTTTAAAAGTAAAATGCACACATTACTTCTTTAAGATTACATAATCTGTTACAACATTTAAATGTAATAATTTTTTGCTGATGAAAAAATCAGCTCCAAAACCCCCCATTTTATTAAGCTTCTTATTTGCATCTATTTAATGTTTACATGCTGTAGTATGAGCAGAAAATTCATTTTGTTCATTTTAAAAGAGAAACGTTACCCTTAAATCTATGCAAATTCATTAAGAGATGTTCAATATAGTTCTGCTGACCCTACTTCTGGTTCTAGTGAAAATATAGACATATGCAAATGTTTCAATTCCTTGCCCAAATTACTCTATTTTACTTGGAAGTAGATGTCATCTATGAAGAACAAAAAATATAACCTTTCTGCTAATTTTAGAAGACAACAGTTTTAGAATATCTGTACATGCCACATTAGGTTTTTTGTTACGCTTCACTATTATACAGTCTTTATGCAAAAGTCTGGGCACCCCTTGATAAAGAACAGGTTTTGGTAATTTTGTAACTGAAAAGATGTTAACACAGTCTCTCTAGGACATGGGAAAAATACACAATATTTTCAGCAAACATTGAGGTATAGTAACTTTTTATGCCAGAAATTGAACAAAAAGAAAAAAGAAAAACATTATGGTGGCACTGTGCAAAAGTTTGGGCGCCTTAAGAGTTCCAAAGTATCAGATTCTTTTTACAAGGTTTCAGACCTTAATCAGCTCATTAGATCTGATGCACAGACAGATGGAAGAGTCATGGAAGAGTCAGCAAAAACCATACCAGCATCCCCATCATAAAATCCAAAGTCAGATGATGATGAGCTTCAACAACAGCACAATGATCCTAAACAAACCTAGAAATCCACCATAGACGACCTATAGAGACACAAGCTGGAGGTTTTGGAATGGCCATCACAGCCCCCTGATTTAAACGTCATTGAAAATTTGTGGGTAGATTTTAAAAGAGCTGTGCATGCAAGACGACCAAAGAATATTACAGAACTAGAAGCCTTTTGCAGGAAGAATGGGAGAAAATCCCAAGTACAAGAATTGAAAGACTTTTCGCTCTAAAAAAGCATTTGCAACTTGTGATATCTGTCAGAGGAGGTGTTACTAAGTACTGATTATGTAGGGTGCCCAAACGTTTGCACAGTGCCATAATAATGTTTTTATTTTTGTTAAATTTATGGCATAAAAAGTAACTATGCATCAATGTTTGCTGAAATTATTGTGAATGTTTTCCATGTCCTAGAGAGACTTTGTTAAAATATTTTCAATTACAAAATCACCAAAAATCTGTTATCAAGAGCTGCCCAAACTTTTCAAATAATTTTCAAATGATAAAAAAAAACTAGCACACAATGGGTTTTACTATGCACAAAATATTTTAAAGCTCTTTTTATTTTTCCCATTCCTACTAGAATTTGCACAATAATATTCTTATACAAGCTGCATTTACCACAAACATCACAGCTTTGTACTTTGCTCAGTTTTATAGTATAAATAAGCAAATGAAATCAAAAAGCATAGTACAATGACAAACACAAATGCATTATTGTACAAACTATACAATATGGCAAAAATTCCTGCATTTATAAAGTTTCTCAAAGCATAAGTTCTCTTATGTACAATAACCTTACTGAACAGAACACTTGACCCGCACACCTACTCTGAGAATCCTGCTGAATGGACCATGGTTCCTGTACATGACAAAAAACGGGGAAAAGTTGATTCAACCATGTAAATAAGCAGAGGAAGCTTATTTGTGGAACTCAAAGGGAGTGATATAAATTCTTTTATATGCTTCTGAGTAATAAGTGAGAAGTAGTTTTTCTAGGAAAGTTAGTGAAGAATGACTTGTTCAACGTGCAACAATAATCTTGTCAAAGCATTCCCTGAGGAATCAATGCTTCTTCACAGCCAGCTGTTCAAAGTGGGACAGATAAAAATGAAACAAAACAAATGACTAATAAAAAAGTACAATGGAATGTTACTGACACGGAAGATTACTTTAACAGATTTATGTCCCTGTGGAGTATCCCCTTTGTGTTACTACAATGTGCTTCCTAGGTTGATAACAATCATCAAGTTGAGGGTCAATTCCCCCCAAACCTTAAAGAGAAACTGGAAGGAACTAAAGATGGGAAATTCCCCAGAACTCTTGTTGTTGTTTGATATCAAATCACAGTGCTATAAAATTACATTGACCTTGCCAGCATCACTGTTGCTTACAGTTTTCTTTAGGCTTCACGTTCTCCTTTCTCTCTTTGGTCTTAACCTGTTCTGGCTTGTCACTTTGTCGTCTGGTAGGTGGCACAAATGTAGGCTCCTCCATTAGATCACATGAACCGGATTGCGGAGGGGCTTTGATTTGGCAGGGTGCTGTAAACACAGAATAGCACATAATATATAAAAAAATTAATATACAGTGGGGCAAAAAAAAGTATTTAGTCAGCGACCAATTGTGCAAGTTCTCCCACTTATAAAAATGAGAGAGGCCTGTAAATTTCATCATAGCTTTACCTCAACTATGAAAAACAAAATGAGAAAATCACTGATTTTTAAAGAATTTATTTGCATATTATGGTGGAAAATAAGTATTTGGTCAATATCCAAAGGTCATCTCAATACTTTGTTATATACCCTTTGTTGGCAAT
>JBBIGC010075369.1:0-10575 GCA_037576955.1 Lepidarchus adonis
TGAGAGAGAGAGAGAGAGAGAGAGAGAGAGATAGATATAGATATAAATATAGATATCTAGATAGATAGATATATATTTGTAATATAGTGCTGCCTGATACCCCAGAGCTGAGATTTTGGTCTAAGTCTAGGCCCTATCGTCAAGGGTATCCCAAGCAAAGCCCTAGTCATCAGGTGGCTTTAATTAGGAGTTTAATTCAAATCTGGCCTCACTTCACTCAGTGTTAATGCAGGAGCTAAAATAAAACAACTGACACTTAGTATTCTCCTCCAAGCGTGTTTAGCTGTCCAATGATGCTGCATCATGTGGGGGCAATATTGCATGATTTTGGGAGCACTGGCTAATGGGTGGAATGGGCCACAAGTGAATTGTGGAAAAAATGTGAAAAATACAAAAATAAAATCAGATACAGATTATACATTGGTGTAAAAAAATAGTAAAATATTATTTAAATGTTATTTGTCACTGTATTACCATAGGCCAATTAATATATCATGATACACTTTTTAAAACTGCTGTTTGCAATGTAGACATTGTAAAACTTTATTATTTATTATTATCACCGCTGTAAAGGAAAAAAATAAAAAAAAATTGTAATTTCTTCAGTTACAATTTCATATCAAACGGAATCTACAGGGTTTTTTTTGGGGGTTTTTTTCTCCTTTTCTCCAGTAAAGCCAAAATGACCTCAAATTTCAGGCAAAATAACCAACACCATCTCACTTCTCCAACCTAATCACCTCCTCACTCCCAACACCAACCTCCAGCTCCTTTTTCTGTCTTTCCGTCAGTGCCGCCGTATCCTACTCGTATAACATAGCTGGTCTCACTACAGTCCTGTAAACCGTCCGTCACAGATCGCTCCTCTCCACCCACTCCACCCTGTCTGACCAGTAAACACACACCTAAACAAGAGTGTGTCTTTGTGTGTAACCATGTTGGCCAGTGCTGTAGACTCATTTTATCATCAATATATGTTATATGTTATATGTTATATGTTATATATTATAATGTAATAACGAAGTGATTTCTCTTCCAGTTGTGGTGGTAAGAACCAAAAACCTGCTTCAGTGATGGGATCGTTCCGCATCCCACGCTATGACACACACAGCCTGAAAAACCCCGCCCCCTTTGACAACCCCGCCTTCGAGAAAGACAGGAAGTACACCACAGCAGACACCTTGCCCAGGTCTTCAGCCACCACTGCTGTTAATCCTAATTGTCAGGATGCCATCAAGATGGATAAAATGTGAGTGCATCCAAACTCTGAGGCACATAAAGGAATATTTCATGAAAGCTAATGGAAACCGGAAGCTTGGGAGACACAGAAACCAGCAGTATAGACTATAGTTTTGTTCATTCTCTGTAGGGGTGGGCAATATGATATGCTGTCAAATTATTCCACTGTATATATTTCTGATATATTAACTTCATGTATCATATAAAGATAGATTTTGACAGAGCTGCCAATTCTTGTATTTGGCAAAAATTCCACTTGCCAAACTGCAACAGTTGGTATCTTCAGTTCCCAAACAACTAAAAAGTGCAATTGAAAGGGAATATGATGTAACAAGTGGTAAAAATGCCTCTATTTGATTGTGGTGCAGACGTCAGATTCTAAATTAGTTTATATTTACAAAATACATTCATATTGATCAGTGTAAGTTACATAAAGAATGTGGAGAATGAATAAATTACACCTTCTTGATTTTCTTGCTTTAAAAAATATACCCACCATTATCTTTTAGCTAAAGTAGCATTTTGATTCAACGACTTCATTAATTCACAACCATTTACCTGTCAGCGCATATGCAAATGAGTTCTTTATCTGGAGTGGGATTGGGACAGAGATTTCTCCTGAAACTGTTTGCGTTACAAAAGCATATTATTGACTTCATTCAGGTTCACTCAAGTAGAAAATGATCCAAAGTGGCCAAAGTGCAGAATGTATATCTTTTAATCTTATAAAAATAAGATTGTGATGTAACTATTTTCACTGCTTATGGTGTGTGACTGTGTACAGCACATGCAGATAGAATCATTTAGACAGGTTTGCATTTCAGTTCTGTTTCTGCTGGAAATGAAATAAAGGAGCTGCTTGAAAGTTCTGCAATAAATGTGTAGTGAACTGTAATGCTCACTAGGTGGAGCTGTTTGACATTAAACTCAAATCCACTTCCCCTCAGTCTGAGGGTTGGAAAATGGACAAAGCAACCGGGCAGCACCGTAGTGCCGATGTTCTCGCTGTCCACTCACAGTAAGAAGGTCCTGGGTTCCATCCACAGGTCGTCCACTGGAGCCTTTCTGCGTGGGTTTGCTCCGGGTTCTCAGGTTTCCTCCATTTCAAACTGTCCAGTATGTGTGAGTGTGTGTAAAGGGTTGTGTGTCTGTGATGGGTTGGCCTCCTGTGCAGGGTGAACCCTGACTTGGGCCCATAGTCTGTTGGGGTCGGTTCTAGCTTCCCCATGACTGAATTGGGTTTGGAAAATGAATTAATTAATTTAGGAACTACAACTTGCTCTTTATTTTTTTATTATTTCACTACTTTATTCTTTATTTAGAAGAATAGTGAGTTATAGAAATTTGTAGATGAGTTTTTGTAGTGAAAGTGACTATTTGTCATTGTGAACGAAACATGGAGCAGTCGGCAGCAATCAACAGCACCCAGGCAGCAGTGTATTGGGGACGGTACCTCAGTACCTGGGCTGGACCTTCTGATCCCAGGGCCAAAGTCCTGACCACTAGGCCACTGCCCTCATTTTAAAATACTGGAAATGTGACACTGCCCCATCCATTCTCCTCAGACATATTTTCAGATTCGTGGTACAGAACAAGGGATACGTTTTATTTGCTAAAGGTCTTTTGGAGGGTTCCTGGAATGGTACCTACAAGTGGTCAGAACGTAGACAAAGACCAGGACTTCTGGAATAATGTTCTTTGGACAATTGAGTGTAAAATGGAATTATTTGGACCAGAACAGAGGAACCAAATACAGCATATGAGAAAAAGAACCTCATATTAACTGTGAAGCATGGTGGTGGAAGTGTCATGGTTTGGGGATGCTTTGTTGCAGCAAAACCTGGCCAGCTCACCATCATAAAATTCAACATGAATTATATTGTGTATCACAGGGTGCTTGAGGAACATTAGCCTATTTGTAAGAACATTGAAGCTGAACCCGAACTGGACCCTGCAAGACATACCAGTAAATCCATCAAGGACTAAAAACTAAGTAATGGAGAATCCTGATCTGAGATCTTAATCCCATTGATATGCTGTGAGGTGACTTGAAATGGGCTGTACATGCAAGAAACCCCTCAAACATCTCACAGCTTAAAGAATTCTGCATTGAGGTGTAGGGTAAACCTTCCTTAGACTTAGTCAGAGATGGTAGATGCTACACGAAGCGTCTTACTGCGGTTATTTCAGCCAAAGGGGGAAAAATTAGCTATTAGAGGCTAGGGTGTCCTAACTTTTTCCTCAGTTAGAATACACATTTTTATTGATTTACTGACTATAAATGTAGTGTTGCTTTACTGTAGGCTGTCCTGATCCAGAATGTATCGTAAGATGTCAATCTGTCCTGATCCAAGCAGCAAAGCATCCTCAAACCATGACACTACCACCACCTTGTTTAACAGATGGGATTAGGTCCTTACGCTTTAGCGCACCATTCATTTCTGGGCCAAATATAGTGTTTGTCCTTAAAGCAGAACATGTATATACACAAATAAAGAACATTCTTCTTTCAGCAGGTTTTCTGGAGAGTACTGGCCTCTTCACTGACATTAACCAGCACAGGAGAAGTTTGCAGATGTTTACATATTACCTTGACATCTTTGTGATATCTCATAATAATGTTAACACGGTCCACTCCTAGAAAAGGTAATGTTGTCTCCCAATTGATTTAACCTTCTAGCCCTAATTATTGCTCAATTTGTTAAAAGCAAGAAGCTCCTGTTCTCTCTCCTATAGAATCCCACTGTTATAATATCAGAACTTTGACTTTGTGTGCTATTGTAATGCAAACATGATCAAATGTCATGGTTTACGTTTATGGGATTGAATGTAGAACATTTAAACATTTTTTTTTACAAATTAATTAACTAACATGCTTAATATTTGGCATTTAGCCTCATATCTTCAAATATTAGGTCAAAAAAGTGCATAATTTATTTTAGCTATGCATTTTAGTCAGTGATATTGCCCTTTTTACAAAACTAATACACATATTACTGTATATAAATATAAATATTCCAATTAAACCCCCTTTTTATTTCCCTCATGAACATTGCACATCCCTGTTACGTGTGCACTTGATTTATGATGACATTCATTATTATTAGTTTGACCCCGGTGTTTGACTTCCCAAAAAGCCTGAATGGGGCCACAGTGTTGGAGCGAAATGATAAGGAAAAATGTCCAGTGATTCTCAGAAAGAGAATTGAAAAATATGACACTTCCTGAAACTGGGAGTCCATCGTAATTTAAGGCATTTGTTTTTTTCCATCTGGTGAACCAGTGAGTCATGGAAAAGCCTACACAGGCCGCCATATTGACTCCCCTGGCCACCGCTCTATAGGTAGTGTCTCTCAGCTGTATTCCTGAGCCAGTGACTCACCCGAGCTCACACACACACACACACACACACACACACACACACAAAGACAAACACAACCCCCCCTTAGGGATTACTCAGTCTTATGCAAGGAAATCACAAAGTTGAATTCCAAATTGCATTCCAAATCAAGGAAATTAATGATTAATTTGTCAATTAAGCAATTAATCAACGCTTTCTAAAAGGCCAGCAAAAACGCACTTACTGTTAGAGTCATGGATTTTTAAGTCTGAAAACGGTTCAGAGGAAAAATTCAGTCTCAAATTCAAAATGTATTTGTCACATCCACAGTCATACACAGAACGATATGCAGTGAAATGCTTTGACGACCACCTGTGACCTTAAAGAAATAAACACAATATTAAAGTCAATTTTAACAAGAAATAATTAGAGCAAAATATAAAATCGTTATAAAATAGAAAGATATACGAAATATAAAAATAATATAAAACCTTATCTATACAGTCAGAGAGAAAAAAGTAAAATAATAAAAATATAATAAAATTATAATAAATATATAGAAATATATTTAAGATGGATTTAAGTGGATTTAAATGGAATAACTGGAGATGCCTGGGAAGTGTATGCATGTGTGTGTAGTGCAAATGTGCATGAATGTGCAATGTACCATGAAAGTCTGAAAAGTCTTGTGAAAGTTTCAAACCGGCGTAGCTAACTTCTGCTTTAAATGAATAAAAATAATAATAAGCCAAACAGACTACACAACACTTTATTGGAAAAGGATACATTAAAAAAAGAATTTCCTCATTTCTCAGCTTTAGAAAAATCTATATTGAAGAGAAAATGACTCAGGAGCCTCAATGATTAAATTCAGGCGTCTTCAACTTACAAAAACTCGTAGTTACGATGCTGCTCCAAAACCCGTTTTACGTTTTTAATGGTGTGAAAGTGAAAGTGAAAGTGAAAGTAATAAAACGGTCAAAAAAAGTGGGTGAATATCTCCCTCTGGTGGACAGACTGAGGAGTAACGGAACCCGTCGTAAGTCGAGAACCCTCTGTATTACATGATCTCTTCAGGACAGACGTCACATTGTCTTTACTACAGATGTTCCTTCCTCTGCAGGGAAACTGCTTCCAGCGATGGAGGTACAGTATAAATATCTCCTGTGAAGATGTTTTATACCAGTGTTGGTATTCCTTGAAAATCTGTTATGCAAATTGCTGTGCAAAAGTCTTAGCCCCCTGAGAAATGTATATATAAGAGTAGTTTAGAGGCAATTTTCAGACATTAATATTAGAATCAATACTAATAAAATGAATACAGTGAACAGCACATGTTGGTCAGTGTGTTGGGCTCCCGTTTCCAGAGTTCTCCTCATGGAAACTGTGGAATTATCTGTAGGAACCATCTGATCCCTGGTTTGGGCTCAATCAGTGTTTAACTCCAGTTCTGCTGCTGAGAGAGTTTGTGAACAACACCTGCACTGTTCTAACAGCTTCCAACACATTAACTACCTTTTATGCTTTTTTCTATTGTTTTTAATTGCATTTTTGTTTGTTTGTGTTTTTGCTTTATATATAATATTGTATCAGCGTTCACATTTACACCTAATCATGGCCAATTCATTTGCAAGATAATTGCTCAATTTGTTAAAAGCAAGAAGCTCCTGTTATCTCTTCTATAGAATCCCACTGTTATATTATCAGAACTTTGACTTTGTGTGCTATCGTAATGTGAAAATGATCAAATGTCATGGTTTACTGTAGAACATTTAAACATTTACAAATTAATTAACATGCTTAATATTTGGCATTTAGCCTCATATCTTCAAATATTAGGTCAAAAAAGTGCATAATTAATTTTAGCTATGCATTTTAGTCAGTGATATTGCCCTTTTTGACAAAACTAATACATATATTACTGTATATAAATATAAATATTCCAATTAAACCCCCTTTTTATTTCCCTCATGAACATTGCACATCCCTGTTACGTGTGCGGTTGATTTATGATGACATTCATTAATATTAGTTTAGTGTTTAAATGAGACATTTTTTCAGTCATTTAACCGTGACAGTCCTGTTCTTAAAGCCCTGTAACTCTTCCTACGTGGAGAGGAACATATTTCACCGAGGAGCTGCTGTATTCCCAGGAGGGCGTCTGATGAAAGCAGCTGGCGGTCGCAGAGACCGGGCAGACCTGCCCTGCGAGTGACCCTTTCAGTGGATTTCTCTCGCTCTGACATCCTCGGAAAATCCCTCCGCTGCCACCAAGAAGTGAGTCACCCTTCGTTCTGCCCGTGATGGAGGTAGACCTCTGGAGGAAGCTCAGTTTGAATCCCTTTGTGATTGGCCTGTTGCTGTCAGGCGGGTCCAGTGTGGAGGTTCGACTCACATTTGTTTCCCCTCGACGCGTTTGGAAAGTTTGACATATTGTGGTATTTCTCCCTGACGCGTGATTATTTTGAGGCTCTGTTCTGCGCTCTCTTGAGGCCTTATCTCCTGTGCAGCCATGTGGTTGTGTTGATAAGGCTTTTATATCAAACAAAGCTTTTTTTCTGTGAGTGAAACATTTCAGTTCTGTTTTGGCAGCTTCACTGTCAGCAGTCTTGCCACAGACCACCCCCGACAAACACATTTCAACAAAATGCTCACTTTTAGCATGACTCAGTCCTGACGCTGAGTATAGATGAGAACCTCTACAACGCAGGATTTATCTAGAAACACTGGGCCGTATGAAAGGATATAATAATGGGCCCGAATATGACAGAAAGTGCCCCCTGACAGTGGTAGTGATAGGAACCAGGGGTCATTGAATCAGAGGAACGGTAGAAAAAACTGTAGGTCGTCTTGAGGGACTAGTTTACATTACATAGCAAAATATACTCGAATCTAAATAGGTTTGAAAAATGATATTTTACGCCAAGGCTAAGATTAAATAATCTACCATTGAATACCATTGATTCTAGTTATTTCATTACAATGGCATCTGTGAGGAGCAATTGGACCATCAGTTCTTGAAACTGATGTGCTGGAAGGCTCTGGGCCATCTCATTGTGATGACAATACAGCAGGTGAGTGTTCCAGGTGTGCAGTACTTTCCATATTTTAGATTTTCCAGTTTATTATCGTTTTACAAACTGAACGTTTACAGCTACAGGGACTGAAAGGCACATCACGCATTGGTTCGACCAATCACGTGTTGAGATGGCCTCGGCTGCCACACCCCCCCGCCCCGACAACAAGTCCGCTCTCCGATATTTCTTTCCTCACCCATTTCCGGAAAGACCCAATCGTTGCACTGAGATTAGCATGTCGCGAGCACGACAGCCAATCCAAACACCGAACACGATCCACTAACAGCCAATCACAGCGGAGTGGGCGGGAGTTATCATAATACGGGTGTAGAAAAGTGATATCGCTTCTCGTCACACACTGTGTCAACGTGCGCTGAGGGTATAAATCTGTTCAAGCGGGTCGCGGTCACTGTCTTTCTACACAGACTTTTTGCAAAGAATTTATTGACATTTTTAGATGTAAAAATATTTTAGTATTTGAATGTGTTGAACGGGTAGAATGCCAGCGCGTGCCGTTGCTGAATGGAACTCCGATGTGAGCGACCGTTAGAAGCGACATGGCTAAGAGAAGCGCTCTGTTCATTCGAATTGTGGAAGCGAAACATTTGCCGATAAAGGACATGTAAGTCGTATATTTTCGTGCTTTACGTGTGTATTTTTGTTCGGAATAACCATGTCGTGTCACTTGAGGTGAAGTTAACCGAAATTATTCGGTTTAAGTTCAAGAAATTCAGGCTTTGTGAATTTCCTCACACGTTAAGTACCTGAGGTAAAGCTGTCACGGTAGAAATGCTAATAAAGCTAACGCCAGGAGACGGGAATTGACATGATAACACACATTTGTTGTCTATTGCTCGCTATTGTCTACAGGGCGAAGAGAAATTCAGCGGATGTAGTGATGTGCGATACCGCTGATTTCGATACCGATCCGATACCGATATCTGATACTTGGTACAAAAACTTAATGTGTTCTGAAAACCAAAATCTAAATTTATGTAAAGGGGTCCTCTTGTTACTTTGCACTTGACATAAATTTACGTTGCTGGCTGTGTTTTTTCTTTTTTTACATGGCGTTTGTGACAAAAAAACAAAGTTTGTGTGTGAACTAGAATGGCGCTATACGAGGGAGACGTGTTCTGCCATTCACTCTCTTTCGCTTGTGTTGATGATTTAGAAACTTCATTACGTCTCCAAGTGTAAATCAGACTCTACAGTAAATATCAGGAACTGTTTCACTTCATTACTTCTGTGGAGTTGATCCATGTGTTTATTTTAGCCGATATTGAACTACGACTCCCAGAATGCAACTCTCTCTCCACCTCTTTTCCACCCGTATTACCCACCTGTTTACCCACACCAGAAACTACATAGACCACAATACATTTCTCCCTATGAAACACGTCACATCCCACAACAAACGCCTACGAGAGAGACTAGCGTTAGCAATATGCTACTCGTTCATGTTTAATAAACATACACCATTGTTGCATGCATGAGTTCCGACTTTGTGTTATGTCGCATTCGGAGGAACCAAGCCTTCGTAAATTGAGGACCCCCTGTATTACAAAATAAAGCTTCATAATGAATACAAAACAGTACTTGCTCTTATTGGTCAAGAAGATCATACCAGAAAAAAATGTCTTTACCTGGATAGTGTCTGCCTGCAGCACCGAAGGATTCTGGGAGAGATACCTGTCTCACCCTAGCAGCACCTGTCTCTCCTCTTCTTCCTCTATAGTTCACCTCATCATAAGCTCATCATATTCTGTATGCGATAGTATTTTAACTTTGCAATGTGTTTCTGTTAATGATAAACTACACATTTTGTAAAACATCAATATTTCAATAGATGAATCGATTCTACGACATAAATATCTGGTATCGGAGGTATCGATATTTCAGTATCGATCTGCACATCGCTAAGTGTGACCTTAGTAGAAACGGTTTCTTTTACAATCTCATTGTTTCCCAAAGAAAGCCTGGGTTAAAAAAGCGAAGCACTTTTGAGTGAAGGAGTGGACATAAAGCATCGTCTGGATTTCCTGGACTTCTGTGTAGCTGCTCAGAGGCCAAATGCTCTGACTAAGTGGCATTTTCAGCTTGGAAAATTAAAGCAAGCAATGCCAGAATCTCCCATTATTTTTAGTTATTCATCCATGTCTTTCTTAAGAGCTCTGAAGACCAAGTGCAGCATAGTAGATGTGCTTTATTCAGTCTAATGGAGTGTGCAGTATACAATTCATGTGAACTGTTTGCTCTTTTTTATCCGTGTTAATACGTAAGTGCAAGCTAAGTTTTTGTGTAAACGTTTGCTCCAGGTGACAGATGATGAAGAGTTAAGTGTGTTCCTTGGATATCAGTGTCCATTTGAGTTTGGCAGGACTCCGAACAACGCGCCCCCTCGGAATGGAGCAAGCTCTTCTTGATCACTTGCTCTTGTGGGCATGAGTTATGAAATCCGTGCCTTTCCTCTCTCGCCTACAGTCTTTGTAATTGCTGTAGCCTGGGCGAAACTGCACACCCCTGCTGGATTTCTTGTTGGCTTTACTCTTGTGGGCAGTTATGAAATCTATGTTTTCCCTCTTTCGCCCACAGCCTCGACTGCAGAAGCCTGTTTCTTGTCCTCTCCTTACAAAAAGCAGTAATAAAACGTCTCACAGTCATTAGTGCAGGGTGAATGGGACGAAACGTGGGCTGACTTGTCCACTCTCAGCTCACAGATGTGTTCTTTCTTACCAACTGGGCAGTGTTTAGGGAACATGGGCAAAAATTATATTCGACCTAATAAGAGATTGTGCAATGCTGTAAAGTATAATTTCTCCACCCGCCCCAACTTCCTCAGAGCTTTCACTTTCTACCTCCGTGTTTTAACAGAATTTATTCCTAAAATGTGTGAAACGGCTTAAAACAAACCTCTGA
>JBBIGC010075380.1:0-10575 GCA_037576955.1 Lepidarchus adonis
TAATTACATACATATTTATACAGATTATTAACAATTACTTATAGATTACTAATTACATACATATTTATACAGATTATTAACAATTACTTATAGATTACTGATTACATATATATTTATACAGATTATTAACAATTACTTATAGATTACTAATTACATACATATTTATACAGATTATTAACAATTACTTATAGATTATTAATTACATACATATTTATACAGATTATCTATAGATTACTTATAGATTACTAATTACATACATATTTATACAGATTATCTACAATTACTTATAGATTACTAATTACATACATATTTATACAGATTACTTAGATTATTTACCATTATCTACAAACCACCTACTAATCTTTAAGGATTAGGTACAGAAAACATACAGAATATTTTTTAATGATTTACAGATTATCTACAGGGTCAGGATAAGATATAACAATGTTTTATATAAAAATTTCGTTTCAGTTTCATTTAAAAACATTTAATAAAGATTTTTAATCAACACTGTAGAGCATCAATGGATCATCCAAACAAAATATTTAAAATTTTTCATTAACAGGAAAGTTTACAGAAATCAGTTTTACACTTAGAGTTTAACCGCACACATACATTGGAATATTATCATTATAATCATTATCATTATCATTGTTGTTGTTGATAGTATTATTATTGTTGTTGATGATGATAGTATTGTTATTGTTTATGGTATTATTATTATTGTTGTTGATAATATTATTATTGTTGTTGATGATGATAGTATTGTTATTGTTTATGGTATTATTATTATTATTGTTGATAGTATTATTATTGTTGTTGATGATGATAGTATTGTTAATGTTTATGGTATTATTATTATTATTATTGTTGATAGTATTATTGTTGTTGTTGTTAGGATTATTATTGTTGATGTTTTTAGTATTATAATTATTATAGTTGTTAGTATTATTAATGTTATTATTATTTTTATTATTTGTTTATGTTTATTGTTTGTTGTTTTTGCAGTGGCCTATGGCTGTAAGACTGTCCCGGGGCAATTCTATGACCGGCTGCTGAAGAAGTGCTTGAAATGTTCGGAGCTTTGTGGACACCACCCCTCAGAGTGCTCGCAGGAGTGTCCCGGTAAGTAGAGTGCTCACTCGGATGTGTCCCAAATTCAACCACAGCCCCATATGAGTCACTCAGTAGTGTCCCTCCATTCAGCCAGTGAGTCAGAGAGAACCCACGACTGGTTACCAGACCATGTTCTGTCCCCTGCTCAAACACACACTGAACCTGGCAGCTACCAGGTGAGCAGATCCAGGTGAGCAGATCCAGGTGAGCAGATCCAGGTGTTTGATCAGGAACGTCACCAAACTGTCCTGGAAATCGGCCCCCAGTCCCGGAGATAAATGATGCTGTGATGTGTCATAGATCACACGCAAATCACAGCTTCTCACACTTTAGATTTAAAAACACTTGGCAATTGGAGTGGGGGCGTGTCCATCACATAAGCCCCGCCCACCCCCACTCAAATTGTGACATATTTGTTAAAACTGCTCATTTATGCTTAATAAAAAATAAGTAAGGTGGGTTCACTGCACATTCTCTTAGATTTTACACTAAAAACAAATAAAAATAAAACCATAAATAAAAATGTATTATTAATTATTAATTAATTAATTAAATATTCCTGTGTTACCGCACCCCCCGGGTCATGGGGTCACCCTTGAAGGTTCATTTCTGATCAGTAAGATGAGCCCGAGTGACCCCCCTGTGTCCCGTGCAGCTGTCCTGACCGGGGCGGGGGCGGGGGCGGTGACGGTGAAGGTGGGTGGAGACTCTGCACTGCAGCCGCTGAACACTAGACGGAGCCTCGAGACCAGAGGAGCGTCCCACGCGCATGCGCTGGTGTACTCGCTGCTGGGCCTGTGCCTCGCGCTGCTGCTGGGCTCCGTGCTGGTGGCCCTGCTGGTGCTGCTGAAGAGGACCAGGGGCCCAAAGGAGGCGGGACAGAGGAGGAGCCCGCAGCCGGACGGACACAGTCAGACGTCTAAAGGTACAGAGCTTTAATTCTGATCCGGGGTCCGCTCCAGATGGGGGCGCCAGAGCCACAGCTTCAGAGAGAAAAGCCTGACTCAATACATTTCAATCAGTCAGTCAAGCAAAACATCAGTCAACCATTCAATCTATCAATCAATCAATCAGTCAATCAACCATTTAATTATTCAATCAGTCACTCCATCAGTCTATTAGTCAGTTAATCAATCAGTTAAGCATTCAATCATTCACTCAACCAACCAATCAACCAATCAATCAATAAATCGACCAATCAGTCAATCAACCATACAATCAGTCACCAGTCAGTCAATCAACCAGTAAATCATTCAGTCAATCATTCAATTAATCACATTCAAAAAATCAGTCAATCAATCAGTCTATCGTTCAACCATTCAGTCAGTCAGTCATTCAGTTAGTCAATCAATCAATCATTCAATCAATCAGTCAGTCAAACATTATCAATCACATTCAATCAATCAGTCAATCAATCAATCATCAATCAATAAATGTCAATCATTCATTCAATCAACAGTCAATAAATCAATCACCTAATTAATTATCTATCCATCCATCCAAAAATGTTCATTAACCCTATCAGTCTGTCTGTCTGTCTGTCCATGGTTTGACTGTTTCCTGCAGACTGTCTGATGGCGGAGGCTGGAACGCAGGAGGTCAGCGCTGTGCTGACAGACCGAGCGCGAGCCACTGAAACCTGCGTGCACTGCTTCTCCGAGCAGACGGGGGCGCTCTACCAGCAGGCCGTCCCGCAGCGGCTCAGCAGTGACCCCCAGCACCACCACCACCTCCCCAGAGGCCTGGTCCACAGCCACGGGGGCCGGAGTGCGTGCGCGCGGGGCGACGCCCTGAGGATCATATGTTCACCCACCCAGACCAGCATGTGAGGGGGGAGGGGGAGGGTTCCGCACACGGGACGGATGCAACGGGAGTGTAAATACACACCATGGAGTTTTATCTCCTCTGCACAGTCGGTCATCACTGACATTTTCACCATTAAAAAAACTAGACACAGATCCGTAACAATGGAAAAAGTATGTACACCCTATTATTTGTCACACTATAATATTGCAATCACATGTTCCAGATTTGTTGACATTGGTTAGAACCTCTTCCAGATGGAACCGGTTTTATTTCACCCTGACACAGGGTCTGTCGTCATAATACCAACATTTAAAGAACTATCTAATCAATACAATAATCATATACAAGTGCAAACCACTAACAATTTGTGCAGGACTGGTCACCCTAGCAAATCCAGTTCAACAGCAGACAACTTGATGTGAAAGGACGTCTCCAAGAACCAAGGATCTTCGTTGTGGAATCTCAGCTGTTGGTGTAAAAGTGCACATGTGTACAATAAAAAAAAACTGGACACATTTGATCTGCAGGAGGGAAACTGTAACGATCCTGAGAGAGGTTTGCCCAAAAACGGCGAAACCAAGGATCGAACCTGGACCAGGTAGAGAGCTGGAGGAGCAACCAGGTGAGCTTTCTGAGTTTACAGCGACTTCTGAGATTTCTCTCGGGGAACGGGGAAAAACTAAGATATAAAAAAAAATAACTTTACTTAGAAAAAATAAAGAAAAATATAAAAGGGACTTAACAGCAACCATGAGATAGGAATGAGAATAGAACAGGAAAGAAGACGGAACGTCTTTCAGAATAATATAGAGCGTTTGGGCCACAGTAACAGTACACATGTATGGGGTAAACCAAAGACAGCAGAACCAGCTGTGAAGCATGGTGGAGGAAGTGTCATATAGGTATAACTGATTTAGCTTTAAATTATTTACCATATTATAGAGTGAACACAATGTGAGGCCATGTGGTGACCTGTCAACAGGATAATGATCCTAAGCACATTAGAAATTCCTAAATGCCACTAAAGTGTGTGAGATTTGAAACGGGTAAAACATGCAAAAAGGTCGGACGTTATTTCCACTAAAGGAGGCTTCTGATGCAAAGGGTGTGTTTACTTTCTCCTATCTATCTATAGATGTTCTTTTCAATATGTAAATTATTTAAATATTTGGTTTTCCATGTAGTTTTGTTTAATATATTCAATTTTCGATTTTATCTGAAGGTGCTGTGTTCCAGAGCCCTAACCATTAATTTTAAATACGCTGAAAAAGGGCGTACTTATTTTTTCACATGAAAACACAGCTAGTTCTGCCCCGAGTGTAGAGGGGTTTAGAGTGGGAAACCTTCATCGCACATGGTCTTCACTACTCAACATGTTCATATATAATAACACCATCGTACTGCTTTTCACGGTTAGTGAGATGTTAGTTGCTAAATGATTGTCAGGGTAAAAGAAAACCCATGAAAGTATGTTAAAAGAACATGTTCCAGGGCCATAAAGACAGCCCTTATATACACTTCCCTGAAAGCCACTGGCTAAATGCTAGCCAGCAATAGCATAATGCTTGCTACACACTATAATATTAATGCTTTTCTTTCCAGCTGCACTGTTAGCTTCCATGCTAATACCCTAAGGCTCTTGTAGCCAGCTACGCTATGATACTCACTTCTATTGTTTTTCATAACAAATCATGTTTGGGTTATCGTGTTCACATAAAGGAGGGGGAAAGAGAAAGGGTTTTTCCCTCTGAGCTAAGCTAAGATCTGTGTGAGGTGTTCAGAATAGACAGCAAAATCAATGTTAGCTAGTTAGCTCTGCTATGTAATATGACTGACATGTTGTGAGAGGCTTGGCAAACTGTTTTTCTATAAATAAGAGGCCATAGGTGCAGTGAAGGTAGATCGAGAAATCTTCTCCATCTCCCTTCAGCTCTGCAGATACTGGTTGGGGAAAAACTGATTGCCAATCCTCAGAGAGAAAGCTTTGTATTTTCTTCTGAAATCGTAAGTAAAGACTATTCATTCTTGTAAAATGCAATATGTTTCCTTGTTCAGTTTTTGTGTGGAAAATCTCTTTATTCTTAGAATAAAAGGTTAGGATGTTCTAATATTTACTCACGTCAAAAAGTAATGCCTTCCCGTCAGGAAAATAACATTAGAATACTTCAATTCAAATTTTCTGACCTGAGGAGGTCACTTCTTTGATAGTGTATCAATAAGAAGTGCCAGAGTATAAAACTGTATATGGTTGTTTAGTTATTATTTAACTGACAAAAACCAAAATGATTTTAAAAAATGCCTATTACACAATAAAATGGAAATTTTAAATATGATTTTGTGCACTTTTTCCAATTATGTTGGATTCATGGGTAAGACTAACTTTACCTGAACAACCTGAGCACCAGTGGCACCCGGGGTTCCTTCCTGTGGAACCTGGCTTCACAGTACTGTTTATATTTGGGTTTGTTTAACTGGGGGGGCGGGGGGCATATTTTAGTACATTATATATGAAATTGCATTATATTACTTTCCATTAAATTACATTAGAAATGATTACATTAAAATTACATTTCATATTACATATTAAATTATATATTCATATATTGCTTTATATTACATTGTATATTGCAGTACATTATACAGGGTGTTGACTTACGACGAAACTGCCCCGCCCCCTTTTATGATGTGAAAGATGTAATAAAACCTAGACACCACTGGGAAAAAAGGTCAGTAATTGTTCACTATTTTACTGCATATGTGCAACATTTGTGTCATATTAGAGACAGAACACCATTGTATTATATGAAATTGCATTATATATATTTAATTCCATTATATCGTTTTTATTGAATTATATTACATTATCCATCCAACCTGCTGAATCCAGTTCGGGTGGGGGGGTGGGGTTTCGGGGTTTCAGAAGCTGGAGAAAAACCCAGCAAACTACAGGCCCAGGCAGGTACTATATTACATCACATTCAATTATATTATAATATATTAAATTGCATATTAAATTGACGTTCGTATGCGAACGTCACGGGACATTAAACCCAGTGGGTCTGAACTCAGGTGCAGTTTGGGGGAAACCACCGGCACCGAGGACGTCCAATCAGAACAAGAGTAACTACAAAACAAAGACTTTTGTTCATTTTTTTCATTGATTTGTTTTACATACATACATATGATACATACATACATACTATACATACATACATCATTACCATATATAAAAACACCCCCCACACTCTTTACAATCCAGTTTAGACAGCATGCCAGGGTTCAGTACTGATTCAGTACACACACACACACACACACACACACTGAGACAAGCACACACACAGACACTGACACACTGCACACTCGAGCAAGCACACACTCATCAGATGCACACACACACACACACACAAACAGGTGTCTGGGGTAACACTGCTGAATCCAGCCACATCTCTACCCATGATGCACTGCGCAGACCGTGGCAAGATGTCTCCACTGACCAAACGTCACACCATCTCTCTGTGATCCAACAGAGCTGCAACTCCACCCATTTCCCCCTAAATCCCCCATAATCCATTGCAGTCTCCTCCAGAGTGGGTTTGGTGTGAACCAGTTCAGACCAGATTTCTGTGCAGTGGTGGTGAATGGAACCACACCCTCAGTGAAGCTCCTCCCCTCCTCCATGTACACCTCCCTCCATGTACCCCTCCTCCATGCTCCCCTCCTCCTCCATGTACACCTCCCTCCATGCTCCCCTCCTCCTCCATGTACACCTCCTTCCATGCTCCCCTCCTCCATGAACCCCTCCTCCTCCATCTACCCCTCCTCCATGAACCCCTCCTCCATCTACCCCTCCTCCAGCTACCCCTCCTCCAGCTACCCCTCCTCCATCTACCCCTCCTCCATCTACCCCTCCTCCATCTACCCCTCCTCCAGCTACCCCTCCTCCAGCTACCCCTCCTCCATCTACACCTCCTCCATCTACCCCTCCTCCAGCTACACCTCCTCCATCTACCCGCTTCAGGCCTGAAAGCTTCTCCAGACGTCTGGTTCCATTCACCACCACTGTGAGCTGACGGAACCTTGCAGGAATTTTGGAACGTTGGTGGAGTTGCCCTTTACTTAAACAAAGGGGAAAGTCGCAGGTCGAACGGGTGGAGGTGTGTGTGTGTGTGGGTGTGTGTGTGTGTGTGGGTGGGGGTTGGGGGTCGTAAACAAGAATTCCATGATTTACAAAAATAGATGTTTATGTACACATGATCTATTTCCCTGCCCTAAACCAGAGGAGGAGGAAGAACGGGGGATGGAGGGAGAAGAGCGAGAGAAAAGGCAGAGCTGTGGAATCCTCCTCTCTGAGCTCCTCTGGCCTGCTCTGTCGCTCCACCCGCCCGAATAGAAACCATAAAAAAGAGAAAGAGGATCAGAATGATACAGTGTCTCCACAACTCAGATTCACAGATGATTCAAAACCAAAACAGCATCGAGTGCGTCTCCACGTCGCCGCCGGCGCTCGGCCTCACCACACACACGTGCAGGAACACCTCCCCCGGCTCCTGGGGGCGTGGTCACCGTGAGGTCAGGAGGAGAACAGAGGAACAGGCTGAAGGTGTGGAGACCAGGAGCTGGAGCCGCACTCCCCCTGCAGCTCAGCGCAGACGCCATTATCTGTGTGTGTGTGAGAGAGTGTGTGTGTGTTTGGTTACAATATTTGTGTGTTTTCTCCATTTCCTGAAGTTGGACCCCCACCCGCCCCCAACGGTCACTCTTCAGGGGCCTGACCTCAGCTCTGCTGCCGGCGGTCACTCATACTCCAGGAACTGTTTATGATAAAACAGCAGGTACCTGCAGACACACACACACACACACACACACACAATCATATTCATCATAACAATACTCCAAAAAATTTTAATAATAAAGTGGCCAGTGAGTGGCAGCACAAGGTGTTTCTAATAAAGTGGCCAGTAAGTGGCAGCACAGGGTGTTTCCAATAAAGTGTCCAGTGAGTGTGTATGGGGTCAGTGTGTAAACGAGACAAAAGGCAGCAGGGTGGGATGGAGAAGTTAACTGACCCTTCACTGTCCAGGACGTCCTCAATGCTGGCCTTGGTGATGATGGCATCATCGCACTTAAACCACTGGTCCTTATGTTGGCGGATGAACGTGGTGTAATGTCCACTCTCCAGTGTGCCCTGATGATTGACCACAGCAAACAGAGAATATCTACAGAGAGAGAGAGAGAGAGAGAGAGAGAGAGAGAGAGAGAGAGAAAGACAGACATAGACAGAGAGAGCGAGAGAGAAAGAGACATAGAGAGAGAGAGAAAGACAGACAGAGAGAGAGAGACAGAGACAGAGAGAAAGAGAGAGAAAGACAGACATAGAGAGAGAGAGACAGAGACAGAGAGAGAGAGACAGAGAGAAAGAGAGAGAGAGAGAGACAGACAGAGAGAGAGACAGAGAGAGAGCAAGAGAGAGAGAGCGAGAGAGAAAGACAGACAGAGAGAGAGAGCGAGAGAGAAAGACAGACAGAGAGAGAGAGAGCGAGAGAGAAAGAGACAGAGAGAGAGAGAGAAAGACAGACAGAGAGAGAGAGACAGAGAGAAAGAGACAGAGAGAGAGAGACAGAGAGAAAGAGAGAGAGAGACAGACATAGAGAGAGAGAGACAGAGAGAGAGCAAGAGAGAGAGAGCGAGAGAGAAAGACAGACATAGAGAGAGAGAGACAGAGAGAGAGAAAGAGAGACTCAGTAGAGAAGATGTGGATCACTGTGTAGGTGCCGATGATGATGATGATGATGATGATGATGTCCTGAACCCGAGCAGTGAGAACACCGCACTCTGACACTGGGGGTGAGGTTGTACTTACTTATTATCATTGTTCAGTGAGTCTACAGGCTGTTGGTACTGTCCATTCATCCGACTCTCTTTACTGTGGACACACACACACACACACACACACACACACACACACACACACACACAGAGGATTACAGTATCTACAAGACTTGGAGGACAAACAGGCATCCTGTTACATTATTAAGTAGTTATAACTGATTTTGTCTAAAACTGACTGTTAACATGGAGGCACTGTTCAGTAGTGAGTGAGATCCTGCTCAGAGTAAAACAGTAAAACATACAGGACTGAAAGAGATTTACCATGACAGTGGGGGTGAACCCGGAACTCCCGAATTGGCAAAAAGTCCAGCGAGAAACTGTTGTACTATTCTAAAAGTAGAGGAAAAAAAGAAGAAGACATGCAGTCCAGTTATTTTATAATAAATAATACTTATTAACACATTTAATATGCAACATTCACAAACCCTAAGCTTTACAAAGAGTGTGTGTGGGGGTGGGAGCTTAAATAATTCATTAAACAACCAATCAATGGTTAGTTCAATTAGTTTAATTAATTAGAAGACTCCATCACTTCTCCTCTTCTGCTGGGGAAGCTGATTAATTGAAAATGAATCAATCAGCTAAATAGCGAGATAATCAGAAGAGGAGAAGCAGAAGTGCCCTTAAGTTCAGATGTGAAAGTGGAGGAAGCGAAGCAATCACACAAAGACTGAAGGAGGGTGCTGTAGAGTCTCCTAGGATGATACAAGGGAGAGCTGGTCTGAGAGAATATAGAGGAGAACAAACTGCCTTTAATCTGATATGTGGGTGACGCTGCTCAGAAAAGTCTGATTCTAAACATTAAAACCGTCCAGTGAATAGACATTCAATATACACCCTGATCACCCAGAACATTATTATGGCTGATCATAAGTGGGACCTGCTCATTATTAGGCAGATGGTCTTAATGTTCTGGCTGATTTGTCACAAAACGTGTGTCACATTCACACACGTCTGTTTGATTAAGTTATAAGGAGTATTTCGTTCTGGAGTGTCTTTTTTGCGTGACAGCCATAGAGACGAGTAAATATTTAATTACGTAGGTTTTTAGGGTGAATAAAGCCGAACGTGGACTACGGGGCGTATTGTAAATAAAATGAAAATAATATTTCTTGAACAGAAGGTTGGGTTATCGTTAGAAGTATGGATTTAGGATGAATTTTACATTCAGACTGGGTTTCCCTGTCTGAGACTCCAGGGAACTCCTCTTTAATTTAAGAGCGCAGAGGAAAGTGTTGCATAACAAACAAAAGGGAGAGAATCAGATTTCAGTCGCAGCAGAAAGTGAAACTAGGTGAAGAAAGAGAGAAGGTCAGAAAGCAAACAGGAGCAGGAACAACAGCAGGAGTCCGGTAGAAGAACTGAGAAATAACGAGGGGCCACTGCGGAAGATGTAGAAGCAAAGGAATAAATAAATAAACGACTGTTTGTCAGCTGAACTGTTGCAGTGAGGTTTACACTGTTAGTGAGACACATTCAACACAACTGAGAGGACGAAAATACGACTTAAACGTTCCAAAATGTTCTACTTGTGCTCCTGCATTCAACACTAGAACCATCCTGCAGAGTTCAGAGCAGTGAGAATATAGACAGTGAGGGTGTAACGGTCACCTTAACACCTACAATGTTAATGACACTAGTGGTGTTTTAGTTCAATTCTGTAACAAACTAATCAGAAATCCTCCTTAACACTGAGGAGACACTGAATAAAGTGTTGGTGTCCTGCTGAACACCGGGGGAGACACTGAATAAAGTGTTGGTGTC
>JBBIGC010075399.1:0-10574 GCA_037576955.1 Lepidarchus adonis
TCTCTGAGGTAAGAACGTGCAGTGACTGATCCATGTACAATAACCAAATCTGTTTTGCGTTGACTGGTGATGCCTGTTCAGACTGTTGCACCTCCTCCACCAAAGCAAACTCTGGACCATGTTGACCTCAGCGTATCGCTCACCTCACCTTCTCCAGCAACGCTGACCCGATACTCATTAATGATTATTCCCACAGAATGTTGAAATTGATGCCACATTGAGAGGTTTTCTGTTGGTATTGGCCCCAATATAAGGAACCTGTACACAATGAGACCATTATATAGAAAACACAAAATGAGGTGTCATCATCTGGTGGGATAGACAAGTACAATTAAGTGTCATCAGCATAGCAATGATAGTATGTGAAATGCAAGTGGATGATTTGGCCAAGTTAAATTGTAAAGAATGAGAAGAGGAGAGGGCCCAGAACTGATCCCTGAGGGATTCCAGTGGTCACTAATAGAGGAGTTTATAGCTCCCCTTGCCATGATATCTTGTACGACATATCTATGAGGAAGGACCTAAACCAGCTGAGCACCTTATCAGTAATGCTAAGACAGGAGAGAGTGCAATAGGAGGAGTCGGTGGTTGACTGTATTGAAGGCTGGTGATAATCCAGCAGTATGATCACTGATGACTTCGAGGTGACTCTCTCTGTCGTTCTCATTGGAGTATTATTAGTTGTGTCAATAATAGACAAATGCATGAAAAACAGTATTATGTCACTGGCTTCCTGAATACTTGACACCTCTATTAATCAGGATGCTTCAAGTAAACTGTGGTGTGTTTCTTGCAAATAGTATGTAAATAAGGGACTAATGCGGATGCTTTTTCCATGCAGCTGAAGCTCATCATTTGCACCCAATTTGTAACTCATTTAATACAAAAATTTTATGAATCAGACATTGAATAGTTTTTTATTTAGTCATTACAAATACAAACTGTACTTGTTTTTATTTTGCTTTGAAGAATAAATCTTGTTACACAGTAAAAAATTCTAAAAACATATAAAAACTGATTAAAACTGAGGCTGACACACAGAGAGAGAGAACGACATTTCTGTCCCAGCAAGTTCAGCAATGCATACATTTCCCTATAAAATTGTCTCCATCATTGTCTATATAAAACAGGTTCACTTTCCATTCATTAGCAGAAGGAAGCACCTTCCCATTGGTAAGTTTACAATTTATAAATAAATTTGAAAATATGCTTGACATACTAATGTATTTTTTTAACACAAGTTCTTATTGAAATATTATGCTGTTAAATGTAGTTGCCTGATTTCTAGGGCAATGTTATGCAGTCATTCTCTCAAACACAAGCACAACCTTTATTAGCATAACATGGAATTTTAAAAGTCTAATATTTAGAGACAAACATTATTATACAAATGCCTCTTATTAATACTTTCACAGTGGTATATTTAATCTGCATTACATTAATATTTCATCTGCATTACAGGACCTTGAACATGGCTGATGCTCAGAACTCTACATCTTTCAACACTACAGACTTTTCTAGCTGCTCGTTCTCACTTTGGAGCATAATGACACTGGTGATGGCGATAACAGATTTCACCTTCTCTTTGCCCAGTGTGCCATGGGCTCTTTGGGTTCTAAGTAAAAGTTCTCAAATGGAAGTGTTTATGTTTAATGTTCTTTGTGCTGATATTGTCAGCATCTTCATAAACATGATTTCACTTCTTAACCTGTTTGTCTGGACCAATCCAGTCCTAGGTGAAGTCATCGATAACTTATACACTGTTTATCTTTATGGATGTCCACTTTTTGAGTGTAGTGTGTGTTTAGAGCGTTACATGGCAGTGGTCCATCCTTTTATTTTCCTAAAGTATAAAGCACTAAGATACAAGGTGTGTTTTCTGTGTTTGATGTGGCTGATAGCGCTGCTGTTTACCACGATCAGCTGCAATGTAACCTATGACCTACATGTTCTGCTAGTTATTGTGCTGCCAGTAGTTTGTGTTCAGTCATTCTGTAGTTTTTCCATTCTCCATGTTCTGATGCACAACAGTCCAGGCGACAGGACAAGAAGTCAGGAAAGTGACCTGGAGAGGAGCAGCCTTGTTAAGAAAAGGGCATTTTTTATTGTTGTTATTCTTCAGCTAAAATTGCTCATGAATTATATGCCTTTTATTATAATTATGTTTTTTAAAGATTTATTCCATTTGTTTGATTGCTATATTGTATTTGTTCTAAATATGTGTTTCTGTGGGCATTTTATTCATTCTTTCATCTGTTTGCAAAGGGTTTGGAGATTGACAGTTGTCCAAAGTCTTTGTCACTGAAGAATGGTGGGACACTGGGGCAGTGGTGCCTAGTGTTTAGGATTTTGCCCCTGAGATCAGAAAGTCACAGGTTCAAGTCCCAGCCCTGGCACCACTGAGGAACCACTGAGCAAAGTACCATCTCCCTCACTGCTGCCCGGGCGCCTCTGTTGACAGCAGCTTACTGCTCCACGTGTGCACGTGTGATGGGTTAAATGCAGAGAATACATTTCCCACTTGTGGGACTATAAGGGATAATAAAACTTAAAATAATGTGTTGATATTGCTAGTCAGGATACTATATACCATGCCAGAAACTGGTTTCTAGCCAAAAGCTGTTTGCACTTAAAAAAAATAATGGAAATGTTTTATATACTGTATATGCTATAGATTGTCTTTTATCCAGTACTTAAGATCAAGAGCATAGTATTAATCTGAACATCAACAAGATTTAAAAAAAATCCATTCTGATTGGCTACAAGATTCATGAGTAAATATTTTCTGCATTAACGTGGGTAATGTATACTCAACTCTTAGTAATTTATTGTTAATAATGAGTAAATTATTACATTACACAATACATTTTTCATTCTTATAGCTTACCATCATTATTAATGTTTCCTGGATATACAAGCACATTCGATTTTTTAATTTTATTTTTACTGTAATATGGATATTACCTATAAGCTTCATGCTGTATAACATATCTAGTAGGAAACTACTACTTGTCTTTTTAAAAACATTTACTGGATAATGCATTACATCACTGTTGTGTATACAGTTTTATATTTTCTGTAACTGGACACTGACCAGGACAACAGATAAATAACATCTTATATAAGCACCTCTGGCTTAAACGTCACCCTAATTCCAAAAGAGTAGGATTGCTGAGTAAAACATAAACAGTATGCAATGATTTGCAAATCTTATAAATCCCTATTTTATTCACAATAGAACATATAAAACATCAAATAATGAAAGTGAGATATTCCTATTACATAAAAATGTAACCTTATTTTGAATTTAATAGCAGCAATACATCTCAAAACAGTTTGGACCCTGGGTTAGGGTTAGGTTAGGGTTAGGGTTAGGTTTAGGGTTAGGTTAGGGTTAGGTTAGGGTTAGGAAGGGGAATAAGTGGGAAAGGAAAAACCGAACAAAGAAAATATTTGTTATAGTCACTTTCCTTCAGACAAAGCTAGCATTGAACATTTTACCTTTTATGTTCAAGCTGATAAAATATCATATTTGTTATGACTGCTGTTTTGTTGGAACTGTAAATATTAATTGCTTTGGAAATTCAATGAATTCCTTCTTGTACCTACAATATCCAGAAGAATTAAAAAAAAGTAATTAATGTAATATCTCAAATATACTGTACACACACACACACACACACACACACACACATACACACACACACGCAAACACTGCAAACACTGCAAACACTGCAAACACTGCAAACATACAACATGTATAAAGGACTGCCACTCTGAAAGTGAAACACATTACACAGCTGCATGGAGGGCGACATGCTGTTTTAGATAAATTAGAAAGTAAAGGGCGGCCTATAATGTGGAGTAGCCTATCGTAATCTGGAGTGTTACAATTTATACTGTATGACCACATACATTGTTTCTTGCAAGATCTCTGTGTGTGTTTTATGCTAAGGAGTGTTCCTGGTATTGTTATTCAATCATTATGTTTACCAGTCAGTATAACTACAAATTTAATGGGATATGTTTAAAAAAAGGTTTAAAAAGGTTATTTTAAAATAAGCAGGTTAGTTTGCCTCAAGTTTAAAAGGTCCTCATGTATAGTTTTAGGTCATAAAATAAAATAAAATAAACAAAATACAAAAAAATATTTAATTAGTTGGAACAGCAACTCTATATGGGGTCCATGCAAAAGAAAAAATTCCATTGCTTTAAGTTTTACTGTGTCCACCTATGGTCATTACTGGTCAAATTGTGTCTTATTTAATTCTGAAGTGCACGTAGTCAGTTAAAGTAGTTTAATTGTTCATATTACGTTGTTGTGTTTTAGTAATGTAATATAAACCTACAAAGACCAATTACCTGGTTTGTGGTGACTATGAACAAAATATGATTTTTAACATCAAGATCAACATCTTAATTTAATTGATAATAGGTTCCTTCCATTTAAATACCCCAGCATCATGATGTTTTATAAAGTATTTATTTTAAAGCCTCTTATAATGGTGCTTAGAAACATTACATTGGCTTTAATAGTGTTTCTTTAATAAGCATACGTACAACAGAAACATTTATTTAAGAAAAACTAAATGCATCAATGCAATTTTGACTCTCAGGGAGGCTGTAGAATATAATCAGGAGTCAGTAAATACAGGCTGGTGAATTATGAAATCAAACGCACATTTAGCTTTTGTTCCCCCTCAGCCTGCATGTCAGGGACCTGATTTTTTCATGCTGTTTAGTGATTGTCTTTTTCTATTTGCATTCATCAGTCATGTGTTATTTCTGTGGTTGTGGGAGGGTGTCACTTTTGTTAGTTAACGCCGTCATCTTGGAAAAATATATTATTACAAATGCATGAAGACCTAATGAAGACCTTCCGGTTTCTGACATGGGCCACCAAATTTTGACTTAATATGTCTTGGTATTTCAAGGAGTTCAGGATGCCATGCACTCTAAAAAGGTTCCTAGGGTTTTTAGAAGAGAAACATCCCTAAAGTATCACAGATCCTCCACCATACTTTACAGAGGGCATGACATGCTTTAGGGTTAGGGACATAACATTGTTGCAAACATCTACCTCATCATTTTGGTTGTAGAGCTCTTCTGCTGTTTTTCTGTTCTGAACGTTCTCAGGAGACAGAGAAATGAGAAGGAAGTGGAGTAAGAATGAAAGAAGGTTGTCGTTTACTTCAATACACTATTATTTTTAATTCCACTTATACCAGTGAGTGCCATCTTCAAAAGTAAATTAAAATTTGGCACCAGCCATTGATGTTAAAATGGTGTATGGTTTAAGCAAATGTTTGACCTCCATGAAAGTGGTCAACTGACAATGTGACAATGTCTGATGCATGCATAGACAAGGCTGATTTCTCTTTCTGCTTTCATTTCTAAGGTCATTCTGCTTGTTGCCGACTGTTTGAAAATAACATTTCTGTTTAGCATTTTAGAAGTAGCATTTTGACAGTTTTCTGTATGTGCTGATGTTAATCATGGGTTTTAGAATAATAGCATGGGCAGTATGGTAGTATGGGGTAGTATGGGCTTCAGGTATTCCAAAGACTTTAGCTAAATGTAAGTATGCCTTTATGTGTGCATTAGTTTAATGAATATATTTTATTGTCTGAAATAAATAAAAAATATATACTTTTAATGCTTTGTTTAATGATCTGTTTCTTCACATCATGTGACATGTACATGCTTAGAAATGAATAAGATTTGCATGCATGACAACCCTGTAGTGGTGGTCATAAAAATAACACACTATATAGAAATTTGTATAAAGATAAACACCATATTCAAAAACACTGAAAGTAATGAATAAAGACTACAATACATTACAATAGCAATATTAATACAATAATATTCCTCTAACCTGCTACTTGATATTCCTGCTTACCAGAACTGGAACACTGGATGTATGTGATTCTTATTTTTGACACAAATTTACTTCTACCTTAAATGTATATTTCACTCTTATTGCAGCCTTCACTACTGTCACTATGCCAACCGACAAATTATCCTCTACCACTCTTACATATTTCTCTGCCACTCCTGACTTCCTCATACTGTACCACAGCTCCTGTTTAGGCACCTAATCATATGCCCTCTCTAAGGTGGGGCAGTGGTGGCTGTGGAGCGGTGGTGGGTATGGGGCGGTGGTGGGTGTGGGGCGGTGGTGGCTGTGGGGCGGTGGTGGGTGTGGGGCGGTGGTGGCAGTGGTGGGTGTGGCGCAGTGGTGGCAGTGGTGGGTGTGGGGCGGTGGTGGCAGTGGTGGGTGTGGCGCGGTGGTGGGTGTGGCGCGGTGGTGGGTGTGGGACGGTGGTGGCTGTGGGGCGGTGGTGGCGGTGGTGGGTGTGGTGTCATCATAACAATGTATCATAACAATATACATATTTTGTGCAGTTGGGTGCTTGATTGCCATAAATGTAACTTATTCTATCGGTCTGTAAATGTAATGAAAACATGTTACACAGGAAATACATTTGCCAAAAAAATAAGATTGTCCTGAATACAGAAATCTGACCGTAGTACCAGTAGAGTAATGAGTAGAGTTTTTGTTCATGTTGAGCCTGAAAGAAGATGTAGTGGCTCAAATAACGCTTGACAAGATCTAAAGCTGTATGATGACAATCAACCGTGCAAGCAGCACCTCTGTTCTCACCTTTATCTGTTCTTCCAATGCTGCAGTGCCTCTTCTCAAGGATTCTGACACAAAGATTCAGTTCACCTGCTTTATGTGTAATGGTTTTAAACAGTTTAACTAGACTACTAACTGTTTTCCAACATGTTGCAGGCATGAAATTCAAAATGTTCATATTTACAAAATCCAATCCAATCCAATTATATCGGTTAAATATATTTTTAATTGTGTTTTACAAAATTTGTCAACTTTTCCACAAATGGGAATCATATTTTAAAATTTTCATTAAGGTTTTGTTCTCACTGTAACTGCAAACAACATTGGTCTGGAAAACCGGTTAGGAATTTCAGGCACAGGTTTAAACTCTAGATTATATTTAATTAACTTTTCATTTCACTGGAAAACCAGCATTTTTAATGGAGTCCCTCAGGGTTACATTTGAAATTTAACCTCTGTATTGAGATAATCAGTGTTATTCACTTCACTTGTCAATGGTTTTAATGTTATGGCAGATCAGTGCATATGTAGAGAAATGCATACGATTTGCATCCATGGCATCTTTCTATAGGCTCCTGTGAGAAGACAAAGAAAACAATGTAGACCTACATTATATACAGAGTACAGCCATCATGCGTGTGAATACAACACTGGAGGGAGCTGGGTATTTTAGAGAGTAGCTGCACTGCTGCTGGTTGGTATGTCATTCATGTTTTATAGACTTGACTTTTTTTCTGAAGCTAATGTAATTAATTTATTAAAATCATCTGCATGTCTTTTCAGAAAACTGCATCCTGTGCACATTACATTAAAGCTAAATGTGTAATCAGACAAAACGTTATGGACACACAGTGACAAAGGACCTACTTTATCAAAGTGAACAGAACCCCATATCTTCAGGAAGGGGTATGTTATTGTGGGAAGCTACCTCAGTTCTTCAGGTTGGTTTCCCCTTTGTGTCATCTAATCTTAAATGGATCATTCTGATTTCATCATTCTGCTGCTGAAAATCTGATTTGTAATTCTTTACAGTTCTTCATAATAATAATTGCTTTTAGAAAGTATTATTGTTTGGATGATTTGTATAGACAAGAAATAACCCATATTTGTAACCTAGTTATATTAGAAATCTGAAATGTTTTAAAGTTCTGTGCTATTCATGTTTGTCCATTATATATATATATATATATAATTTTTTTCCCTCTTCTTTGTGTAGGAGCTCTTAACTTCTACAAGATGATGAATAGCACCTTCACAAACTCAACACTTAATGGTACTGGCGCTGTGTTGTTTATGTTCATTCAGATCATCAACTTCTTACTTGGTGTTCCTCTATATGTTTATCTATTCTTACACTTTACCAGAGCTAGAGGAATGTTCTTTATTCTGTGCCAGTGTATTTCTGAAATTCTCTTTGCCCTCTCTGTACCTCTGTATATCCTATTAGCCATAGACAATACGCTCTCTCTTGTCAAACCACTGGGTTTTTTTGTTGGGTTCTTCATATCTGCTCGTCCACTTTTACAGTGCTGTGTGTGTTTGGAACGTTACCTGGCTGTCGTCCATCCTATTACCTTTTTGAGGTTCAAATTGCTGAGATATCGGTTTCTGTGCTTGGTTGTTATAAGCCCATATGTGCTTTATTGCAGCATTTCTGCCATGCTTACCTTTCCAAATGTGCAGTTTAATGCTTTTGGAAGCATCTACATCACCATTCTATTTGTAGAACTCTTCTGTTGCATTTCTGTACTAAACGTCCTCAGGCAGCCAGGGCCAGGAGAAGAAATAGCGAAGGGTAAGAGTAGTAAAAATAAAAAGAAGGCCTTTAAAATAGTTTTTATCACTTTACTGTCATTTGTAACCCAAGCTATACCAATAAGCATTGTTTTTAAGATTAGACGCACTCTATTGATTTACGGTACTTTTGAATTTGCATCAGCTATTTGTGTGGCAATTAATATTAGTGCAAGTTTTATGCAAATGGTGTTGTTTTATCTACTCAAAGTTGGTAAACTTAGAATGCCAAGGTGTATCTGAATGCAGAAACCGAACCCATCCTTTTGCATACATGTATACAGCATTTTCAACACAAGGAACGACCATTCTCCCAAATGTAGAAGCGCTAAACATTTATATAAGCATGTCAAACTGAGTGACATGTGGCAGAGGAGGAGGTGAGGCAGTTATCAATATTAATAACCTCAGCGTCACACAGAAATCTGGCCACAAATTTTAAACTTTTGAGAAGTGGAAGTTCTTTATACGAACATTCTTCGTCCTTAAAGTCCCGTCTAAAAAATGCAGAAGGTAATAATGTTTAAAATAAAGAAGATCTGCATGAACAACCTTGACATGCTTGACTTGAGAAGACAGACCTTTTTTTAAGCAACAATTGTGGATTTTTCCTTTATCTCTCTTTGTGTCATGTGAATAGATCTATTAAAACTGATATCCTTCTGATTTTGTGATACTTGCTGTATTTTTTGCTGTATTTATTTTCTAAAAAATTAAGCAAATTCTTGCAACTCTAAAATTTGAATTTTTAAAAAATATATAACAAATAGGAAACCCACACTGACAGATCACAAATTCATACATTTATATTAACAGTCAAAAGTATATAAAATAACATTTTTAAAATTATATTTATTTACTATTAAACTAATACTAATATTAGTGATGCTTTGCTGCCTTTTCATTGCTGTTTTAAATAGCACTGGCAAAGTTGTCCACAAATGTTTCCTATTTCCATTATTTTATTAACTAAGCTATGTCTGAGAAAACTATTTTTTATTATTTCAGAACCATAATATTTAATGTTATATGCAGAATTGCATTTAGGCAGCTATGTTCTCATTCTTAAATAGATGACGGCTAACATAAGTGCATTACTAATTTGCAAGCTTGTTGGTTATGGTAAACAGATAAATTATTATTTGAAGAAAGCTGCAAAAAATGCTTTTTTGACTGAATGGTTACAGGTTTTAACAGACTCATGCCAAAGCCTCAAATGAGGAGCCGACTCTACATTAAAGCCAATGATTTTGAAATGGGATATTCATTAAAGCTCATACAGATGTGAGGGATACATTTCTACATGCTTTTGGCCATAAATGACAATTTAGCCCAAAACTAATCATTTGGATATTTTGTACTCCATGAAACCTTTTACTTAGAAATATTTAAATCTGAGGGGCGCTACCGAACAGGCAATGGAGTAGGTTGGGTGTCTGCGTGCGCTGCACTAAATTCGTGTAAAAGATTATTTTCCTTGTGCAGTTGGCTCGTTAAAAGACTAACCTTTCAACCTAAGTCTCGGTGACACTCTCGGAACACACTATCTGCCCTGTCGTAACAGGAATGGCGAGTAATTTACGCAAATACAGATACCCGGGAGGAGACTCGGCTACTAGGCCTAAAGGACTGGCTGCTAAAAGCCCTCCACATGAAGGTGGCTGTGCCTCTGAAAATGCTACAGAGGCGAGCCTAGTGCCTACGATGAAGTTAAAAAACGAAATCCTGGCAACGTTATTTAAAACGGAGCTGCGGTCCTTGCTGATGGAAGAGATGGGAAGCGTCAAGTCCGAGATCCAGATGGAGATTTCAAACAGCGTGGCCACTATACGAGCCGAACTGGATACAACGAGGACCACGGTATCGGAGGTGGAACGCGGGCTGTCATTCTGGTCAGAGGAAGTGACTGCTCTGAAAACCAAGGTACAAAAACTAGAAGGCGACCTGTCTAGAGCATCGACGAGGTGCGAGGACCTGGAAGGAAGAATGCGCAGATCAAACATCCGAATCCTGAACGTCCCGGAGGGCCGTGGCTCGTGCTCCCCGGTTTTGGTCTCCGTGCTCTTAAAAGAAGTTCTGGGCTTGGACAAAGACATTCTGATTGACAGATCGCACAGAGGACTTCAGCCAAAAAGAC
>JBBIGC010075418.1:0-10573 GCA_037576955.1 Lepidarchus adonis
TCTGAAATATATAGGAACTCTAATGTTTATCAGTACATTGCAGAAAATAATGAACTATCACAATATGCTAATTTTTTTAGAAGGACCTGTATATTCCCATTCAGTTACATTCTTATTGAGAGATGTGGTGCAATGTTAATGGCAAAAATAGACAATGATGTAACACCTGGTCACTGAGGCTAATGAATATGTAGGAGCTGTTTAGTTTGGTGGAGAGTTTGCGGGCAAAGCTGTTGGCCGAGCGCAAGAAAAATCTTCTGCAGGAGATTCAGATCCGCAACGAGATGGGTGACGTGATGATGCAGCAAATCATGGAAATGGAGGAGTTTCACAGGTGGGGACACTTGGTGGTTACAAATCTCTTTTAAAGCCATTTGATTTAAACACTTTGGTTTTAAAATAAATTGATGAAAAGGTGCAAATAAGCTGGACCATCGTTGGAATGCAGATGACTGTATTTTTATTTTGTTATATTGAGAGTGACTGAACTATTATCTGTAATGTAGCAAAACGGTGTCTTATTTGTCTGCCGTTTGTGGTCTTCTTTTTTTTTTTTTTTTTTTTTTTTCCTTCCCCCATCCGTCAAATGGCAGATTTGAAGGAGAGTAATGAAGAGAAGATGGATAGTACGTTTGAGATGTATAAAGAAGTGTTGAAGGAGCATGCTTACCAGTGTGCTCTGGAACGCTTGGAGGAGGACTACGTCACTGTAGAGGAATACACAGCAGAGCAGGATCGGGCCAAGGTGTGTAGTCCCAAAAAACTTACACGTTTACTTTGTGGCTGAGGTCACTTTGTCATGTAGAGATTTCCTCAAAATGCATGCACTATTATGCATCAAATTATGGCTTTTTTGCTATATAATAAGCTCTTTCCTGATAATTTTATTTCATTATGCTTGCAGACTAGATATTATTGCATTTATTTTGATGACTGACAAGTTCTTTCCATTTGTTTTTGCTGGTAATCTACCATCATCTGAATGCTTCAGTCTGTGGTACAAGAATGCACTGGGTTTAAAGAATTGCATTGTTTCTTTATCCACTTCTGAGTGTAGCTGAAATGTATTGGAAAAGAAAATACTGTGGTAGTTATTTGCAGTTGGCTTTTTCTTGTGCATTTAGGAGCTTGAGAGGCGTGTGAATGAATTGGAATGGAAGCTCAGTGGAAACATCACTGAACCTGCTGTAGCTGATTCTGCTATCACTGCTAAGCAGGACAACTCGACACAGACGGACTCTGCTCAACCAGCCACAGAAGAGACAGGTTGGTTGTGTGCAGAGGCTAATTCTTTAAAATTAAGGCATCAAAATATTTAATCTTGCATTCAAACTCCTGTGAATCTACAAGCACTAGCACCACCTAACGGTCATAAAATTAACACTAAGATGGGCGTAATTACACTCCGTTTTAAGCTGCCAGCTCCCAAGCTGATCTGAGTGGCCAACATACTGTACACTGTTAAATGAAGTGAAATGTTTCCTAGACCCATTATGAATGTGTTTCCAACCCCATGCTGCTGAGCACAGGAGCCCCATAAGACTGAGAAGCCCCTTACTGTACTCATTGCACACCTGTGACTGCACAGCCACATACAGCTCCAACTCCATTATGACATTTGCTGATGACACTGTGGTCCTGGGTCTCCTCTCCAACGATTGTCTGCATACCTGGAGGTGGAGGAGGAACTGGCATCATGGTGCCAGCCTATCTCACGCCAGGAAAACATCTACAAGACCAAAAATCTAATGGATTTCAGCAGAGGGTCCACACTCCCCTCGACATCAAACATCCCATCCCATCAGGCTTCTGCAGATGTTCTGTTGACTACTTCTGATGTTGGATTTTATGATGAGGACACGGGTAAGGTTTTCTTCTGCTGACTCCTCCATGAATGTCCTGTAGAACAGTGCACCGCCAATCCAGAGTCTGCAGAAACTTCCTGAAGGTTTAGATTTTCTCTTCCCATGTCCTGGAGAGACTGCGAAACAGCATTTCAATTACAAAATAAGTTACTTATCAAGGGGTGCCTAAACTTGCATAAGACTACGTACAGATAGTCATCTCTTCTAGAGCTGTACGTTGAACAATGAAACTGTTATTTGTACAAGATTGTCCTGTGTTTTCACTTTCTTTTTAACCGGCTTGGTATCGTCTGCCTTCTTTTTGAAGATTCAGAGCGTTTCAAACTCCTCTACAAGGAGAAATGTGCAGTGGAACAGTTGTGCGCTGAAAAACAAGAGGTAATTGAACCTGGAGGGTGTGGTACTGAATAATCTCCATGTTGGTTATTGAATCTGCTATTTGTATGTGAATTAATTGAACTAATCACCCATTGTGTAAGCAGTGAGTCATGTTCCATACAATCCAAAAGTGGCTAATGTAGTCTACACTTACACACGCAACTGCCATTAGACCAAACATCTGTTTATTGTTCCACTAGAAGTTTAATTGGGGTTGCTGTCATTTGGGGAAACAATTTATATTGTTTAGATATGACCATCTATATGTAAACTTGTTTGGGCTGCCCCGTTCAGATAATGCTCATTTATGTTAGTCTAAGATGAGCTGTCTCGTTAGTCGCAGCGTTACTGAATTTGCCCATCTGAAGTAAAAGCATCTAACTTGACCCTTGGAGACCTCTGCAGCTCTATACCGCTAGTGATAACGTACTGTAATTGAGCATAAACAATTACATTAATACAATTTCAAACTTTCAATATCATGCAATAAAGCAAGAACTACGCTGCAGAATTCCACGCACCAGCTGTAATATCTGCAATGAAAGCATGTCCAAAAGCAGCACAGGTCGCAATTTGAAAGGGAAGCTTAATTTTTTGCATTTGTGTTAATTTTATACTGAAATTTACCTGTAGACGGATGATTAACATCACTGTACTACAGCGGCATATAAGTGAGAGAACCCATCACATCACATGAATACAAGTGTGTTGCAGAGCCATTTTCCAGCATCAAAGAAAGGGTGATCCTATCATTCGTTAGTCGAATTCGCCAGAATAACCAGATTGTGCGGTTATACCTATAAGCTAAGCAGAAGCTGCGTTTAGACAAAATCAACCCTACAACTGCTCTTATTTTACAAGTCTGTGTATTTTAGTGAATTTGAGGACTACCGTGACGGATAGGCTAACTGCTAAACAATGCAAGTTCCAGCGATCTGGTTTCCAGTGGAAAGTGGAGATAAGCAATGGCGCGTCACATGTTCTGCATTTTATACGGACCTGTCATCAATACCAAGTTTGCGAAATTAATGTATAAGACATGGCCTATTGTTGGGGGAAATATGGTATTCAGTAAGAAGGTACTGCAGCTTGTTCTTGGGTCAAATACCGGAATTCCAGTTTGACGTGGTGATTGTCCTTAGAATACAAGGCAGTAAAAATTTATTTAATGCGCACCATACAAAACTAGACAATCCTTTACCCATTCATGTTTGAATATTAGTTATGGGCTGTTTTATTTGCTCCAGCCAGACACACAAGTACATAATTCGTGAAACATCAACTTTTTTGCTCATAGTAATGTTTGTCTACTTGTCTAGTCGATTGTGTCTCTTGAGAAGCGGATTCATGAGTTGAATGAGACTTTGAATGAAGCTGGTGAGAGTTACATGGAGAAACTCACTGAGGTCCAAAATCTACAAAACCGACTAAACTATCAGGTACATAACACCTTTTTAAAAAAAAAATAAAAAAATTGGATTTGAATTAAATAATTTTTGTTCTCAACATACATGTTTATTCATTGCTATTGCCAACAGGAGCGTGAAGCAGAGTGTCTGCAGAGTGAGCTCACTGATAAAGAGGGAGAAGTGCATATGCTGAAAGAGGAGCTAGTCAGGGTGACTACCGAGTCTACAGGACAGTCTCGTCAGAAGCGGGGACTGCTAGTCAATATCAAGGAATCCATGTCTACTCCCTCTACTGGAAACCTGTGCCGCACGATTCGAAAATCTGTTCGCACCACAACGGCTCTGAGGAAAAAACCCAACTGACTGGCCAGATTGTGTGTAGTTAAGCGTGTGATTTGTGTGTTTTTATTTATTTAATAAAATTTTACCAACAGCTTCTGCATCAGAATGGGTTTCTACTCTTTGGCCATATTGTTCTAGGTCAAAAGTGATAATTAGTTCACAAACCAATCCGTACCAATCACTTTGCCAAACTTTTAAAACAAGCAGCAGGGCATATTTTTATCTTTTTGGGGGAGGATGCGGGGCAGCAAGCCTTAGTTTATGTAAAGGTGCACCTAAAATTTGAATTGTTTTTCTTGATCTTGAAAATCCTACATTGGATTCATTGCACACAGTGACATGTCAAACCTTTTAATTCTAGGAATCTTGATCATGGCTTACAGATCAAATGCATAATTCACTGTCTCATTTTGAATTGAATTTTGAAGATTGATTTAAAAAAAAGAATACTTTAAACAAATGTCAGGTTTCTGAAAAGTTAATTCCTTCTGCGTTCAATACTTGGTTGGCCTGCCTTTTGCATTAATTACAGTAAATGATACAAAAAATAGATTCTCTATGGGGTTCATGTCAGGTGAGTTTACTGCCAATCAAGTACGGTAATACCCTGGTCATTTAAACCAGCTTTTGGTTCCTTTGGCAGTGTGTGCAGGTGCTAAGCTGGAAGATGAAATCCGCATCTCCATAAAACTTGTCAGCAGAAGGAAGCATGAAGTGCTCTAAGATTTCCTGGTAGATGCTGCGTTGACTGTGGACTTCAGAAAACACAGTGATCAACACCAGCAGATGACATGGCCCCAAATCATTGACTGTGAAAACTTCACACTGGACTTAAAGCAACAAGGATCCTGTGCTTCTCCACTCTTTCTCCAGACTCTGGGACCTTGATTTCCAAATGATATGCAAAATTCACATATGAAAAGAGGACTTTGGACACTGAGCAACAGTCCAGTGCTTTTTCTCCTTAGCCCAGGTAAGATGCCTCAGTCCACACCTTGTGAAGCTCCCCCATTTTCTTGAAAGGATTTTGCTTGGCAATCCAAGTTAATTAGCTGATTAGGGTGTGACACCATGACTTTCCAAGATTTAACTTTTTCACAATATTCTACTTTTCTGAGACAGTGAATTTTGGGTTTTATTATCTGAAAGCCATTATCATAGAAATTCCAAAAAAAATAAAGGCTTGACATATTTTGCTATGTATAATAAATCTATAGATGAACTTTTTAAAGGAATGTCAAATATTGAAAATTTTCATGATATTGAAATTATTTTCTCACATGTAACTGTATTTGGCTTTTTTTCCCTCTCTGCATGCATACTTGGCCCAAACTGCTTCACCTATGAGGGTTGGCCAGACATGAGCCATAGCCAGTCCTGATTATACAGTACAAACCTGTTAAATGAGGTCTGCACACTGAAACTGCTTCTCCAGCAAGAATGCAGAGCAGATAAATTGAATGAACAGGCAATAATGGAGAAATGGAACAGCTTAGCAATTATAGGGTCACAGAGTCTGATGTATGGGTGTTGAAGGTTTGCTTTAAAGCAAGTCCTCCTAACAATGGTCTAATACTTCCAGAAGCCAATTGCAGCCACCAAAGAGGGCTCGGCCTAATTACGTTTGTACACACGGTGTTGTAGGTTCTTGTGCAAATAGTCAGAAGAAACATACATTGACTTGAAGTTGCTCATCGGGAGTGCTGGAACAGCCAAAAAGACGGTGGACATCAGTTTGGATTAGTAAGAGAACTTTTGAGGTAGCTCAGCTGACTCTTTGGGAGACATTCTTAGTCAATTCCATTTCCCAAACACACTGAGGACTTGGGTTCACATTTGCCATTTTTTCCACTGCAGTGAAGTGTCAAGCCTCCTCAAAGGCTAATCCCACTGAGAGCGTGTTTGCAAAACAAGTTAAGTGTGAAGTTCTGACCACCAATAGAGCTGGTAAGCATTCTGGGCCTGGTTCGTTTCTCAGTTTGTCTCATGGCTGATCCTGATATTGGTCTTCAGTGGCAGTGAAGTAATCTTCCAAGATGCTCTGCATGAATTCAAAGGTGGGCCGCTCCTCTGGGCTGGCTTTCCAACAGGAAGTCATGATCTCATACAGCTTATTGGGGCAGTTTTCAGGCCGCTGCATCCGATAGCCACGCTGCACTCTTGCCATCACTTCTGCATTGCTCAAACCTGCAGTAGATATGTAAAAATCGCAGTGACTGCAATAATCACAACACTGCATTTACATTTTCCAAGCTTCGACAGACTGTAGAAGGACCCTTATCTTCTTTTCATGTTGTTATAATTTTATGGCAATGATCTTTGGAGTCCCACGACTACTGGGGGTTTTAACACCATGAACACACCTGATCCATCTAATCAGCTCACTAACGGCCCCTCACTGAGCTGAAGTGAGTGTGGTAACACAGGGAAGTGGTCCTCCAGGCCCGGGTCTGGGAAACACTGCTTTAATTCACTAACCTGCTCGTAATAAGAGGTATTTGCTCCTTAAGTCACATTCATTCATTCTTCACTAAAGTGATATCATCTGATGTATTTGTCAACTTTGCCAGAGTAAAATATACACTTGCCTAAAAAAAAGTTCTTGTTTTTATATTTATTATGTTTATTATATATATTCACTTTGTACACTGAAAGCTCACGATGTCCACAGTGTCCTTGTCCACACTGTATCCTCCTCTGACAGGGTAAACATGTTTTAAAACTACACAGGAAATATGTCTCTGGTATCTTGCAAGAGAAATTGTCCATGTAATCTAAACTAAGTATTACTTATTTGAAATAAAATGATTGTGTATATATACAGATACATGTGTACACGTGTGTAATAATGAAAATGTACACATTCCTTGTGTCTATTGAATTAAACATCATTAAATTAATTCTAAATAAAGATGGAGACTTTCTAAATGCTTCCTCTCACTGCTATTTGACAAGACATCAATATTTTAGCGATTTGTCTTTTTAATTTCATGTAATTAACTCATTTAAATTATTTATAATTTATTTTTATTATTTATTTGTCCTTTTTTAAAGAATAACACTGTTCTTAAAATACATGTTCCACTACCACCATGACAGGGTGGTCATTTTTGGTCAATTTGCAAATGATCTGTTTGCAGTTACTGCGTAGTCTACAGACTAATTGATATAGCAAACCCTAAAAAATGGAAAAATCTTTCCAAACTCCAAATGCCCAATATGGACCAGTGGCTCTGAACTTAAGCATATGTTTACTGATGTGAGGGACAGAATTTCTTTGTAGACTACAAAACATCCTGTACATCGCTCTGTATAAAAGCATCTGCTGATAATGACTTGTGTATTGTTAGGCAAGTTTGTAAATTTGACAGCTACACTTTTGGAGTAGTTTTCTCAGTACCATTTTGTATTCGAGCCATCATGCAGAAATCATATATGATCATCTTTCATTGTATGAATTTAGAAAAGGAATCACTATCAATTATTCATATATTGTGACCACTAGAGAGCGGCAAACACCATTCTTCACTCGTCATACCACTAGTTTTGGGAATTATTTGAATCTCTAGAAGATTCAAATCCATCACTAAAGTATACAGTACATTGTGAAAGTGTTACCCCAAAGGACCTGTTAGTTACACCAAATACTAGACTGATTAAACCAGTAACGGAATAGGGACTGACCTGTGTAGGGGATTTTCCCATTAGTGATGACCTCGTAGAGGAGGATCCCGAAAGACCACATATCTGATTTAATGGTGAAAGACCCATAGTTTATAGCCTCTGGTGCTGTCCACTTAATAGGGAATTTAGCCCCTAAGAGAAAGCAAAAGAAAATTGTAGTCAAAGTTACATATACAGTATATCAATTGATATCTAGATATGAAATTCAACTTAATTTTCTCATAGTACTTAAACGTATTGATTTAATATTATGTTATTGTTGTTTTTATTAGTACACAGTAAATAGCTAGTGTTAGACATTTTGCTAAGTTTGCATGCGATTTGTAAAGGGGGGCAGGGCTGTAGCTTTAGATGCCACAAAAGATCCTTCTCATGAGACAGTTTCACACCGGTATCAATTTTTTCAGTTTTTCTCTTGATTTAACAGCAACAATGGTTCTATTTGGTTTCTAAATGTTTTTGACTTGTAGCAATACTGCAAACCTTTTTGTTGCTACATGAAAAAACCTAACCCTGATCCTGTTGCCTCCTGCCTTGCACATTTTACTGTTTTCTGCTCTATCACGCTTATACTAACCTAGCAGGGCCGATGAATGAGCTAGTTAGTTGGATGAGGTGTGTTGTGAGAAAGATAAACAGTAAAATGTGCAGAGTAGGGAACAATATTCAACAGGTTTGCCATCTTCGAGAAGAACCATTTAACCAGATTTTTGGATGCATTTAGAAGTTCTTGAAGAACCATGTTTAGTGTATATAGGTTAAATGTATGTCCATACCTTCACTGGCTGAATATTCATTTTCTTCAATGACTCTAGCAAGCCCAAAGTCAGCAATCTTACAAAGCAGACTCTCACTGACTAGAATGTTAGCAGCTCGCAGGTCTCTGTGAATGTAACTCTTCTTCTCAATGTAGGCCATGCCTTCTGCAATCTGAAACACAAAAGCACAAACAAGCTTCCACCAGACTTCACCCCTACTGATGCTGAACAATGTTCTCCTTTTCTTATTTTGCCTCACCCCAAGCATCATGCTTCACAGGAGTCTCAGTTCTCCTTAAGTATTTCTGTGTTTCTGAGAAATGTCCTTTATAAATATCACACATCTGTTCAAAGCATAGTATAATGTTTGGCACTCCTGATAAGATTAAAACCTAAAGATAAAACCTGATAAGAGTTTCTTAGCATTTTCTGTGGGTGAACATATACCTGAGCACCAAAGTCGATCAGTTTAGGTAGCTGTAGTTTTCTGCCGGGTGGAGTCTTCAGAAAATCCAATAAGCTACCTAAAATCCAGGCATAGAGACAGCTAGTCAGCACATTTCAACCATAGACATGGAGATATGCTGTCTGAGCAATCTAAAAAACCCAATGGAAATTGGAAATGTTGGCTTGTAGTCAGTGGACAGCGACATTGTGACAGCGTAAGATATATATATATATAAGTCTGCTCTGTCAGCTACAGTCAGCCTAGTATCCCTCATTTAGCCAAATTCATAGAAATGGGTTTGAAATATCTGGATACTTGGCAAATTTTGACACTTTTCTTTAGTAATCTTTGCACACAAGACAAAAGTAATAGGGAAAGAGCCTGCAGTGGTGGTCCAGTTCCCAGGTGCACTGTCCCACCACACAGTTTACTGGGTGCTGTTGATAGCTGCCAGCTGCTCCATGTGTGCATATGCGATGGGTTAATTGCAGACTTCACATTTCTTTGTAGTGCACTTTGTGTGATCAGGTTTGTTCACAATGATACTGTCACGATTCACTTCATTTTAAATCTTCAGTAATTGTAATTTCATAAAATGAGTAAAAAAGTAAATAAAAATCCATCAAATCTTATCTGATAAGGGCTGAGGTGACTGTGGAATTATATTTGAATAGGGCTGGAGGATAATAGAGGTACAGGTATAATTCAGTTTGAACACTGAGGTTGACGGGTTCATCAAGAAGAATGCAGTTCAGAAACAGTTCCTACTCATTTGGAATGGAATCCCACAAACACAGCAGGCCTTTGCAGATAAAATGTGACACCTGCTCTCAATAATAATTATAATTATTCATAATAATGCCTAACAAGGTCAGGTAACCGTGATAAATGTAATGATTATTAATGTAAAAGTATACAAATGGAAAATTCCAGAAGCACATATATTTACTCCATGCAAACTATATTGATTACTAACATCGAAACTATTCCATTATTGGGTGCCATTTAGCTATTAGCCCTCTTCTTACTGAATTCAGGAAACTACATCTAAAACACATGGCTTGTAGGTTATTCCAGATATTTCATAGGGGTGAATGCTATGGGACACTAAAATCTGTTTTTTAATATATAAATTGGTAAAATTATTGTATTAATCTTAATTTTGTTTGAGCTGATAAGACTTTTCTGTGCTTTTCCCACCTCATCTTCATGTTCAGTGCCCCCACACAACCTGCCTCCCCCACTAAGCATTTTTTTATGTTTACCTACACAGCAGCCATTTCAGCTAATGCAGAGCCAAATTCTTGAAGCATTGTTCATTTTGGAGTTTGGTGTATGCATGAGTAAATGTATGTACCGTTAGCCATGAACTCTGTGATGATGAAGATGGGAGGTGTTTTGGTGACTACAGCAAAAAGTCGAACCAAACGGTCATGTCGCAGAGTTTTCATCAGGTTGGCCTCCTGCAAAAATGCCTCAACCGACATGCTCCCGGGCTTCAGAGTCTTCACTGCCACCTTGGTATTGTTGTTATACACCGCTGAGCAGTAACAGAGAGAGAGCAGCTGACCGGCTTATCCAAATAGCTCATAAATAACCAAATGAACCCCGGGACCCGAGAGGTGGAAAGCAAAAATATTGCTGATGTATTTGCTTGACTGTTCACATGTAACATTTCATTTTATTATA
>JBBIGC010075455.1:0-10572 GCA_037576955.1 Lepidarchus adonis
TATCTAGGCATGTACAACGTGTCACCATTGATGGAACAATGAATTCGGAACTATACCAGATACTCCAAAAAGAAAATGTTAAGACCTGTCAGTCAGCAATTAAGCAATTAAGCAGCAATAGAATGATTCTAAATACACAAAGTTGTTGTACCAAAGAACAAATGAAGTTTCTGATCTCAATCCCATTAAACTATTGTGGAAAGACCTAACATGAGCAGTTCATGTGAGGAAACCCACCAATATTTCAAGAGTAACTGCTGTTCTGCATGAAGGAATTGGCAGCTTCTTGGCAAGTTCAAGACATGGTTATACTAGTGCAGTATATTGTCATGGATATTCTGACTATTTATTATTTACAAAGTCCATGCTAGTGACTTTGATGAGGAGGATCAGCATTTGTTTCAGAATATGGCTCCATTTGTCCTTAAAATCTTTGGATAAAGGTTCGAGTCATCACAGATCAGAGAGATGCTCATACAGAGAGTCTTATGCTCTAACAGTGGCCAAGGCAGAAATGGTGGTGAAGAAAAGAAGGAAGTAGTGAGCTAAGGATGTTCATCTGGAGTCACAATTGAGCCATAGAGTTTTGGAGGGAGTAGTGACTCATGGGAGAGTAGGTTTGTGCATGTCTCCAACACTAGGATGTAAGAAAAACAAGGGGAAAGAGAACTGAAGGCAGTTGCAAGAGAAGGTAGGTTAGCAGATGTTCTGGACAAGGCAGGAAAAAGACATTTACTGGAAAGTCTCATGGATGGCTCTCTGGGAGGCAGAGTCACACCACATCTTCTGATTTGGGTGCCATTTGATGTCTTGCCTAGTCCAGAAAACATCTACAGCTTGGGCAAAATGTACACTGCAAACTGTTCACTGTCTTTAGCAAGAGAGACTTGGAACACATTAACTTCTACCCAAAGCACTTGGCTGATACACTTGCTGAAACCTATTGCAGAGCAGATCAGTAGAGGAACCATTAGCTGATTATTATGAATCTGGCATTGCTGTGGAACAGCCATGTAGAAGAGGCTACCGAAAGGGAGATGACCAAGCAGCTGGTCACTGCTTGACAGGAGCATCAGAAGATACATTTGAAAAATGTGCATTCTGACAGTAAATTTGTGGACAATTTTAATCCAGCATGAGTCTTTAGTGTGTGAAGTTTTTACAGTCAAACAGTAATAAATACAGTCATTTTAATTCAGCATGAATATGCAGTGTTTGTAGTTTTTACTATTTCACATCAATTACTGTGGCGTGAACTGTAACTGAATACTGAATATTGAAGCTCCTAGTATTAATAGCCCTGTTTCCATTCCTGTTATTAGACACAGCTGTGCAAGGTATTGTTTTCTTGTCACATAATGTTAATATAAACCAGTGGGCTGTGACTGTATCTGTGAGTCTGATTGGTGAAATTACACCAAAACAGAATTTCTACCCATTCAGCATTTGGAAGGAAACCCTGAAAAAAATTGTGCTTTAAATCTATTCAGTGTGTACATCAATTTTACAAGAATAAAGAACTACATCAACACAATTATTACAAAATAAGTAAATGACAGAGAATGATTGGTGTATTTTTATTAATTTGGAAACAATTTAATTTAGTAATTTCAAAGCACTATGTGTTTCTGTCAGGGAACAACAAATCCTGCTCCAAAAGGCCTTAACTTTTCAAAAGGGACTAAAATTTTAATTTAAAGGATTTCAAGATTGCTCCATAAATGTCAAGCTAATCAAACAGTTTATCAATCAATCATTTAATCAATTAATTGATTAATCAATTTTTATCAATCAATCAATCAGTCAGTCAGTCAGTCAGTCAGTCGGTCAGTCAGTCATCACTGAAGTAGTCACTTTTAAAATGTTAGCAATATTGTATAAATAATAACATAAATGCTTATCAATATAAATGGGTACATTAGCCAAAATGTTGGCAATGTCATTTAAGTGATGCATTGTTGCTCAATATTACGTACTGTGCTTCAGAGATGTGAACATACCAACATCACTAATTCCCATGTGAATAAGCTATTGATCTACGATTTGTTTTTGTCTAAAAAGAAATATACAAACAGACACTACTTGATCTCAGATCAGAGATGCTAAATTGAGGGATTACAAAACAATGGTGTTGATCTTATCAAGTGAAAAAAATATGTTTGACAGTGAAGAATAAAGATGCATATTTGAACAGATTGCCTCTTCCTTCACTGATATTACTTTGAGCGTTCATGTCAATAATGATTTGTTTTTTCAATCAAGAGGCTTTTGAACAAAATGTTTTGGCAAGTCACCCAAGCTCTTCATAAAATGGCATCTTTCAGGTGATAGATTAATGGAAGCTTATTTTTAAGCTTTTTTATTTCAAAATGAAAAAAAAAAAAATTCAAAAGGAAGCAAACTGAAGTACCTTTGATTTGACTTTATGAATTATTATACAGTCTCTGAACATTTCTTATTAGAAACCCCATCTTTCAATGCACCGTTTATATTTACCATTATCTTGCCCTTCTCCAATGATCCATTTCTGAGCACTGCACCACTTTAGGATATTTTTTCTGATGGTGCTTGATACACTTGTACCAGTGCTTCATACCACCATACTTCTACCATGTCATTGTCACTACTGTGTTTAAAATGTCCCACCATTGAAGTAAAATGGTGGGACCTGCAAAGTTGGTACTTTTAAAATGTCAAGTAAAAAAAATATTTTTAATATAAATGAGGACATTCTCAAGCAAATTGATGAGGGCTGGTAAATAACATCTGCCTCCTGCCACATAATTTGACAAAAAAATTTTCTAAATTCAGGAGAGCTTATAGCTGATACTTATGTCCCATCAGCCTCTTTATCATGACACTCTATTAGCAATTTAACAAACCTGAAGCCCTATTGAACCATAGAGTCAGGCATTTCTATATTAAACATTGTGAATATTAGAATTTGATGCAATGTGGGCCATCAAACTGGACTATTTCTATACTATATTTTACATTATCAAAACCAATAAAGTCATTTACATTTCTGACCCTCAGAGACACTCATGATAGGATTTTTTAAATTGAGTTTCACTTTATTTTGATTTGCTCTACAAATCCTGTACAAATATCTAAATGATTGCTGGCCAAAATAAATAAAGTAACAATTTCTACATACAGTATCTTGTAAATATCCTTGGTTGTGTCTTATATTAGTGCTGAAGAGTGAGAGCTTCTGGTTTAAAACCCCTTTCTGGCATATCTTATTTTAGTAAACTTTGTCTTTTATCCTAGGATTAGAATGAGCAACTAAAAGCACATTCTGGATTTCTTGTAGGTCCATTGTGAACTTTCTTTGGGCTTCACAACTTTTCTTTATTAAACATCAACCAAGAGATTCTTCATTCCAACCACTTTGAAGACTTCAGACTATAAAACAACAATTTCTTCAGACAAAGACCAGCAAACAGATTCTCCTAATTGGCCAAGAGACTGACTGTACTGTCAAAGGCAAACCTCCACAGACTGTGAACCTGACCAGATTTCAGCTGGTAAGGCATCAGGCTGCTCCTAATCATCTCAGCATGGTGTCCAAGGATGCTCCAAACCTGTGGTTTGTGATGCTTTTCTCATACTGGCTATCACTTCCGGACATAAATAGTACAACACTCTAGGTGAAATGGTGAGCTGCTCAAATGCAGTTATCATCTCAGTAGCTACTACCTCTAAAGCATGGTGTATCATTTATGTTGACTGATACCTGGCCTGTCCACATCACAAAAATGGGGCAGAATTGTAGTTGTGCTACCATGCTTTTGCTCACCTATGTACAGAATGATCTACCCAGAAATGCTTCCTTTCATATCTACTTTTACTAAATCTTTTACAGACAAATCGGTTAAATTTTGCAGTGGAATCTTGATCCTCTATCACACTGATAATGAGGGATTCCTTTCATTGACATCAAGGCCATACAATATTAACAGAATGCCATTAAATCTATAATCCATTGTATTCAATTGTACATTTTAGACATTTCATGGAGGTAAAGCAGATGTTAATGTACTGTCATGTGAAAACTGTAAATGTGTTGTGCTTCTTGACACAGTGCCTATAGGAAAAGATAACTATACTGTAAAAAATGACACAGAAAACAGACTTAGTCACAGCTTAAGTCCATAAAATTAGAATCAGGTTATGTACCATTGATTAAAACATCCTACAGATGAGTCCTGTCTTATATAAACCTGCCACCTAGGGCTTGATATTCTCTATGCTATTGAAAGTTATGGTGTCACCATGCAAAAATCAAATGAATTCTCTAAGGCTGTCATGAAAAAATAAATATTGTGGCTGCTTATGAGTCTGGTAAGAGATTTCAAAATATATTTTAAATCATTCTACTATAGAATTTCAAAGGAAAATTATATATATATGTATATATATATACGGGAGCGATGCTTGAGGGGTGGGACCCTGAAGAAAAGGGGAAGTGGAGCCACTGCTCACCATCGCCACACATTACTCCGCCCTGACTTTAGGAGCCCCAGAGGAGGGGGCCGATCGTGCATCCAGCACTTTTAATAATCACTCATTTGTTTGCGCTTCTGTCTGATTGCAGCTTGCCCTGCGCAGAGAGGATGCCGGCTCTTGGATGCGCCCGAGTGTAGCCCTAAAGAGAACGTTACACGGTCGATGTCAGTTACCTGGTCGTTGGGTGCAGGTTGCCGAAGACCGTTTGAGTTGATTTCTCCACAAAGAACTATTTAACAAAGCTGGAGAATAAATATGCCCGCAATAATTTCCCACTTGTGGGACAATAAAGGATTATCGTATCTCATCTTATCTCTTATAAATCTAATTTATCTACCTACTTTGGGACACTTATTTACCAATAAGTGGCCACCCAGTCAAAATGGCCCCAAGAGCACAACACATTCTTATCAATAAAATAAAAAAGAAACCTCTAATGGCAGCCAAAGATTTGAAGGCATCATTGGAACTGACTAGCCTCTGTGTTCATGAGTCTACAGTATGTAAAACATTGAACTGGTTGTGTCTATGGCAGGACACCATGTAGGAAGCTGCTACTTACTAATAAGAACATTGCTGCAGCCTCAAGTTTATGGAAGAGCACATTTTATTGTGTAATTTATTTTTATTGATTACTAAATCTTCAGGTTATTGTGAGAATGTCTGTATCCCAGTTCAAGCTCTTTAGAAGTTGATGCAACAGGACAATGACCCAAAACACAGGATCAAATCCACAACAGAATGGTTTCAGAAAATCAAACACAACAATCCCAAAATCCACCTTTTGGAGTTGCCAAGACAGCGCCCAGACCTCAACCCAATAGAGATGTTATGGGATGACTTGAAGAGAGCCACACACATGATGCGTCCAAAGAGTATGACAGAGCTAGAAAGATGTGCAGGCCTGATTCACAGCTACAGGAAACATCTGGTTGAGGCCATTGCTGCCAAGAGGTGGTCAACCAGGTATACTGCTAGCGGAAAATGTATGTGAACCCTTGGAATTAAAGAGTTGCATAAGGGTGTTATGTAAGGTTTTTTTTGTGTTATTTATTTAGGCACATCATGTTTGTCAATACATTTGACTTGATGATGATCATATTTTATGACAAATTAATGCAGAAAAACATAAAAATTCAAAAGGTTCACATAAGTGTTTCTTGCCACTTTACATGGATGCCGTGTAGGATCTTTGAAATGTATGGTCATATGGAGGATAACTGGGAGTGTGTTGAAAAGCTTAAAGTAAGATTCACATGTAATTATGTGTTGTCTATACATGCTTCTCAATCTCAAGAGAAAAATTCATAACTGCTCTTTTGCATGAACTCTTAACCGTGTAATCAAGCTGTACATTCAGTTAGATTATCTTTCTCGTAAGATGTATGACTTCATCACTGGTGTATTTCCCGAATTTTCCTCTGTATAGTCTCTTGTCCTACGTGTACATTAAAACTATTATTTTGAATGAAAAATTAGGAATTAGGAATTCTTCTTCATGCTCTTTAGAATGGTTTTCTTAATGAAATTTGAATTCATTTTTAAATCATTTCTTTCCATTTGCTCTTAATGAACTTTACCTTTGAAGCATTGGTTCATGTTAATCTTTTTTCCAAATGCTGTTAGGTATATTTGTGTTTGAAAACCGCAAATGGGAAGAAGGAGACTCACACACAGGGTTCCGGTGCTCGAATACGGCTACTTCCGGTTTGTTATACCAGTTCTTAAAAGAGCTTCCGGAACCGGAAGCAACAAGAACTCCCAGTGTGGAATGGCGGTAGCCAGCCAATGAGATCTCTCCCCCACAGCTCCATTACAGTTTAATAGTGAACATAATTTTGGCTCAACTAAATACAAAATTGACATTTCATCATATTTCATGAGATTTTTTAAGCAGAATGTTAATTTCCCATTAACTTAATGTAAAGAGAGGCTTTCATCATGCCCTCAATGATGAATTTCCTTCATATAGTCCCATGAACTGCCCAATTTGATGATGGAGGCAGACAGCATTTTTCTGTGTAAAAATTGTGGTATGCTATTCCTCAAAAGAAAATGGCTGTTGCAGGGGACCCATGGGACAGGCTGGGGTGAAGCAGGGATCAAAGCACACTGTCAGAGTTTCTCTCACACTGAAAACATTCACTCCAGTGGATCATTCAAGCATGAAGACTTCCCTTACCCACAGTAAATGGGATACCACACCCTGGTCCAGATGACAAAAAAAGAGAGATTTCTCACTGAAAAGGGTGAAAAAAAGCAAAGTGGAAGTGAAGTAAGTGAAGCATGGACTTCAGTGACTAGCATCGAAAATAGAGAGTAATGTGGTTGTGCAAAGATTTTTATTAGCAGTAAATATGAGCTATTTAGAAGTCTCTCACTGAAGGGAGAGACAGCAAAATAGAAATGATGACTTGCAAGGGAGAGTGTTCACTTTTAAACACTTTATTTGTCATGTGATGCTGCTTTCTATCGTATCCAAGATCACTATTTCCCTTAACTTAATAGATTTTACAAAATTCTATTCATTTTATTTGTTTTAAGTAAAGGTAGTTTGCTTCTAGATTTCAGATTAAATTCAGAAAACAGAACTGTTTTTGTAATTTCTTTGAAAAATGCATACATGTATTGAATGGAGCAGTTTAAGAAATGTAACTCCAAAGCACAAGACACTGTAAACAACAAGTATGGAGAAAGAAAGACAGAGAGAGAGAGATGCGATGAGAGACCCCTTGAACATCTCATCACCAGTCAGCCACAGAGGCAGGTCTTTATATCCTTGTAAGACGTGTTAGTGTGGAAGTGCTGATGTGTTGAAATCAGTGGCATGTTCCAGAAATGCTGAAGTTGAAGTGTTATTGTCATAATTTGTAGCATTGACAAGATTTTTTAGGTCACAAAAACCTTATCCAGAGAGTGTGACTCAATAGAATGATTCAGGAACAGAAATAGAATAATCCCAGAGTTAAACAATGATAGGACTTTCAGATTCATCAGAGTAAACTGACAAAATCCTATTAAAATGTACCTACGTTTTAATTAAGTTCAGTAAAAGCGTTATTTTTTCTGCTGAGTGTTTGTAGTAGTTTGTCAAGTTGAGTCAAATTTATTTGCATAGTGCATTTTACAAATGTCACAAAGAAGCTTTACAAAATCCAGGTTTGAAGCCCAAACAAACAAGCCAAATGTGACAGAGGCAAGGACAAATTCCCTAAACTGTATAAAGAAACCTTGGGAGGAACCCATCCTCCTTTGGTTGACAGTGATGTGCACAAAAAAGATGCTTCATTTTGATTAGTGGCTAATGTGGATCATTGGTTCTTTTTATTTTCACAGAAAGAGGAAGAGAAGGTAGGAGGGACTGAAGCACAGATGTAGGTAGCAAGAACTAAAAATAGAGACTGAGTTGGCTGTGAAAAAACGAGATGATAACTTAGATTAGCGATTAATGTGGCATCTTCCCTAATTCAGTCCAGGGGTATTACACCAGAAATCCCTTGGGCACAAGCTCACTCAGAGCAGGTACCGAGGATGGCAGTCTCATCTGTTGATGACTCATGGTTTGTTTAATGTAGAACATGGATGCTGCAGATACTTTCCAGCATATGACAAGTAAAAGAGTCCAGATTCATTTTTCGAAGGATGTATTTTTTTTCCTGAGCCAGCCTCACTGGCATGAAGAAATAATTAAAGGAAGTGTGGGCCAGCCTAGCTATGGGTCGTAGGCTTGACAAAAGGCTTTGTGGCTAAGCACTGGAAGATTATTGTAGCAAATTGGATTTTGTGACTAGCTAACGATTGCGGATGTCTCAGTATTCATTAGATGATGGCCAGTCATGCAATGTATGCTGCCAGATTTGCCAACCCAGCAAAACATGGGTTCCAAAAAGTTCAGCACCTGGTCAAGAGCTTTCTTGTACACTTAGTTATAAAGGAAGATTCTGATCACCAAGACTAACGTTGCTAACAAGTGGCAACAAAATAAAAAAACAGGTTGCAAATGACATCAGTTACCATCTACAGTCAAGTCATTCCTTTTAAACTGTATGAGTAAGAACATGAACACACACACATACACACACACTCTTTTTCATATTACCATATCAACCCAACTTACATTTTTCATTGCAGTGACAAGGCACCTGTAAAGATGCTAATAGCTAGAAAACATCATGCTGTTTTGGTAAATGGATCAGAACTTTCCAAAAGGCACATGTGAAAGTAATCTCATTAAAATGATGTGTTTTGTAAGATTAGCGTGGGAGACCACTGCTGAGAGCCACTGTGCAACCTTCTGGGCTGTGGCAGCCTCTGATCTACCTGGCTAGCTTTGTTTTTCTCTGCCTGAGGAGCAAGGAAGAAGTTTTCAGACAACTTCAGGCCAAAACAGATGGACTCGATAATCCATAATTCAGAAGCTGGAACTCCAAAAGCAAACCTCAAAAACCTGGCTGGTTTTGCCTGGGGAAGCACAAGAAGCACCCATGCCCATCTTAATCCAAACTGAAATGTTTGGGACTCACAGACTAAAGCATCAAATTAACCATTTTTAGTAACCGCTACCTTTGACAGCAGTGGATGCTGTTTTAAATAGGATGCACATGCTTCACGTCTCTGCTAAAACTCCAGGCTGTTTCATAGAAATATTTTAAGTGATCCGTTGTGATGTTAACCTTTTATTTCTAGAGTTTGATATGAAACAAAAAGTCCTCCATAGTTGTATTTGTTTGCTCAGGTGATGTTCAAACTGCAGTTAGATCCCATAAAAGAACTACCTTTTTGCTGTTTTGTTATATTTGTCTTCATGGTGTCTTTGTATGAGCTCAATTTTACAAAATAGCAAATTTTCCTTTGCAGTTTCCTTGCAATTGATGTCAATCAATAAATTCTTAAAGTGAAGTATAGAGAATTACATAGTGACAGAACTGGTGGTGACCTATATGCTGCTTGGCTGCATGAATCTACACTTTGTAAGAGTTGGATTCAGAGTATAAATAGATTGTGCACACAATTTCACATGCCTTTCTCTATCTCTCTTCCTTACTCTTTCTCTCTCTCACTCTCTCACTCTTGTGCTTGCTTCCAGCTCTATCTTTCTTATTAGCCTGTGGCCGGTGCTTATAGTCCCTGGGGGCATAACAGCAAAAGTGGTAGCAAATGATTGGAATCTTACCTCAGAAAACTTGTTCCACAAGTCATCCCTTGCTGCATTTCCATACATATGCGTCATTAAGTAATCCTGAAAAAGGAACACAAACAAGGAGAAAAGCTTGTAAATTCTTCCATGTCTTAACTCGCAGGCAGGCAGATAAGTAAAGCAGATTTAGCAGACTGGACTGGAGAACAGCCCAGTCAATTTCATACCTAATCCTGCCAATTTACAATCAGTGCAAGTGGCTACAAATTAGAATCAGCTGGTTGGGTGTGATTGGCTGTCAGTTCAAAAAGAACAATAAGAAGCCAATTAGAGGCACATTATTTTGGTTTGAATGCATGTTATGTTATCATTTCACACAGAATGAGGGAGGCAATGCTGTTTCAGTGTATCCACATGCAGAAAGAATGAAACACATGAGCCTAAATGAACAAAAGTTTCACAATGACTGAATTGAATATTTATTGGGAGAGAATAATACATTATTACACTTACAGTGGTACCTGAAAGTGTGCAACTACAGTTTCCTATATTTGTGCATAAATATGAGCTAAAACAGCATCAGATCAAGATCAACCAATAAGGCAAAATTATAGGTGGTTATGCTGAGTTATATTGTGAAAACCCAACAAAATTCCAGAGTTAAAGCTGATATGTATAAATAATTGGCTTCAATTTGTTTTACACTAAAATCCCTTTAAGCAACGGAAAATCTTGTAAGGAGCTTCTCCCTTCTCCCTTCAATCCCCTCAGTGGGGCAGGAGAAAATGACCTAAAACTATAAACCACAGCACAAACATTATTATGAGAGAGACACACAAATGGACTACTCACTATCTCTCTCTCTCTCTCTCTCTCTCTCTCTCTCTCTCTCTCTCTCTCTCTCTCTCTCTCTCTCTCTCTCT
>JBBIGC010075484.1:0-10570 GCA_037576955.1 Lepidarchus adonis
CTGTATCATTTTATTGTTGGTAGATTTTAAGATTAGCTTGCAAGCAAAAAAAGTTTGTAGACCGTTTGTTTCAGCTGTCATCCAACTAGTGTGTTCCGTGGAGTCCCACCCCCTTTCTGATGATTGGGTGAAAGTCGTCCAGATCAATCTGATACTTTCTAATGTTGAGTCTGTTTGTTTGCACTGCAGTGCAGCCTGTATGGGGTCTGGTTGGGTTCACACTAACAGGCTCTCCTCAATTGCAATCTGGTGTAGAAATGGCTGAGGCACCACATATTATCTGTTATGGTTGAGTGCCCTCACCAGTGGTGTCTATATTTTCCCAAAATGTCAAACACCTAATGGTCTTGAGCGGAGACATTGGGAAATTCATACCTGTTTGAGCTCAAATTCAGTTGAGAACCTCTTGGTGACGCCATTAATCAGGTTGGAGAAAGAAAACGATCCACCACCGTACCTGAAGAAGGAGACGAGACCACATTTTTTCAAATTCAGTCAATGTTGTGATGCTGAGAAATAAAGGAGTGAAGGGTCTCACTCACTCTTTGAAGATGTACTCCCAGTTAGCTCGGATAAAGTCCCATGCCAGTGGCTGCCCTACGACATTGTTTGCGATGGAGATGATAGTGGAGGTAGCGTCCTGCTTACGAATTAAGGTAGAGTTCAGCGTGTATTTCAGATAGCTGCAACAGAAACAGATTAATCCCATTATTAACTTTCTGTTATTTTCTTAAAGGGTTTCATTGTGTGTGTCTCTGAAAGCCAACATTGTTACCTACAAAACCTTCAATATCTTCAACTCTGACTCCTCTTACATCCAGTCACCAGCCCCATGTGCCATGTCTTTCTGGATTGTTTTTGCCATGTGCTTCTGTCCTCATATCTGGTATTTGTGTGTATGTCTAAGCCCCTCGCTTGTAATCTAGTCAGCCTGTTTCTTGTTCCCTGTCCATCTCCCTCTGCCAGATGTTGTTCATGAGTATTTAAACCCTAGTGTTTGGTCATGTCCGTGGTCTGATCTGTTATACTGCCTATTGGACTAAGGGAAGTTCTCCAGTGGGTAGTTCTCCCTACAACTGTTTTCCAAAAGCTTCTACTGAGGTAGGAGGGGTGGCACCTCATAGGTAGTAATGTGAATATGGTGGCAAAGCATCTAAGAGCTGTTTGGCATCCGTCATTAAACAACAGAAGAACAGGAAGAAGGAAAACATATCAGGAAAATATGTCTCCTTGAACATATCAAGACTTCCTTGTAAGCCTACAATGTTTGGGTCATGTAATAGTAATTCATTATTGTATCTGCAACAAAACTTTTTTTTTAAAAAGAGTGAATCCAAAAAAAACTGAACAGCAGTGTGAGCATTAACACCTACAGTGGATCATCTGAATGAAGCATTTGTGAAGCCCGGAAATGTTCTGCATGTGTCAGTGTGTGAGTGTCAGCTCACCGGTTCAGCAGCCACGGTTTGGTGGAACAGGCCAACGCAGCCCGCAGTTTGTCAGCTTCAATGGCAATGCTGGCGTTCTGGAACATTTTCCAGGCAAAGTTCCACTCTGCACTGCCCCCTGCAGCTATGGCACTGCAGTACACTGTGGACCTCAGGTTTGCTTCGATCCTGTTGGAAAGATCAATCAATAATTGACAATTGATAATTGATCATTTTTTGCACCACGGTTTAATGTCAGACAATATTTTCGCAAACCAGCATTTAAAGTGTCGCGGATAAAAACAACTAAATAAAATTATATGACCAACGCAAAAACTGTGGTATTTTGTAAATATAATAATAAAAGTGAATCCACTGTGTAATTATGTAACTTTATTAGCAGTGTCCTCCTGAAATGCACTAACAATCAGAGTAACTCTGGTCGCTATGGTAACGCGTAAACGTTCCTTTCAGAATAAGTTTTCAGGGCTGTTGTGTTAATCTCAGGGTTTTCATCCAGAATACCGGCAAAGTTGATGTCTCTAACATCCTTATAGGCTACAGATTAAGGTCATATTTTTTAAGAAAAAAGTAAAAAAAATTTGTACAGCCCGCAGCCCAGTATGAAATGCTCCACGGCCCAGTACATTTCCGCGGCCTGGTGGTTGGGGACCACTGATCTAGACAGACATGTTTTTACCTTTCAGCATTTCCCAATCACCCTCAATTCATCCACAGTAAGTAAATTATGGACCAAAACAATCCTAGCTGAGGTGGTCAGCATGTACTGTACCAGTGTTACCATCACATTTCTATTTTCAACTTAGATTTTGAAAATTTATATTAATTTTTTATATTAATTGTAAAAGAAAAACATATTCAAATTTCTCTTCAGCAATTGTTCAAGTCATTGTTCAAAAATATAGTGAAGTCAGTTGCATAAATACAGCATATCTGCATATAGAAAAATAAAATCTTCTACAGAGCAAAAATCCTAGTGAAGGTCAGTGCAGTATAAACAGAGGCTGATGTTCCCACAGGCAGTGCAAATGGAGCGGAACAAGAGGAAACACCATCACTCTGTATTTCAAATGAACACTGGGAGCACTGGGAGTGAGGCTCAGCTACTTCTATGACGGCTCATTTATACACAAGGAATCGCTCAACCAGATCATCCATCACTCATGCTCACCTGTTCTCCATGTGCACCTGTTCTCCATGTGCTTCATGTGCTAGATCTGTTGCTCCAAGCTCTAGGCTTGATCAGACTCCACCTCTATAAACTGAGACTCAATGCTTTATCGTCACTCTCCAGGGATGACCAGAAAAGAAAGCGACTGTGCTATAGAACTAAAACTGACTCAACTGCTGTTTCGATATTCGGAAAGGTGGCATTAGTGACCTGACAGCAGACGACTGAGCATTGAGGCTGAGGAATTGATTTGCTTATTTCTAGAAGTGTAAGTGAAACTCACTGATTGTCGCTGGGGTTGTTCATCCACTGCTTGAACCAGCCAGTGACGAGATCTGTGCAGTTCTCCAGTCCAGTGCTACAGGCCATGCGGATGGCGTTCACCTGGTTATACCTGAGGAGACAGGGACAGATCAGAGCACGTTTCAGACAGAACATTAGTCCAATAAGACCCTCTCAGCGACAAGGCCAATGTGTGTTTCTCCTAAATGTAAGGCTTACTGGTCAGTGTGGCCATCAGGGATTTTTGTCCAGTTGTCAGTGATGTTCTCGAAGTGGTCGAACAGGGGTTTGATCTGCTGGCCGATATAAGCCTAAAGGACAAAATGCACAGTTAGACCATCTGAAGTTTTTTCAACAGTGCATGAAAGAGGACGGTGCTCAGATCTGACCTGCAGGTAGCCATAAACCTCACTGCGGTCGAACATGAGGTAGTAATAATCCAAGTTGTCAAGAGCAGACTTCCAGGGCATGTATTCTGTTTCCTCAAACAGGTATTCAGTGGTCCGCAGAGCCAGTGTGGTTGGAATGTATTCTGCCCTGTCAACACCGAAGATGTGTTTCAGATCCAACTGTAAATACAAGACTTAAAGCCACCGAAACTCAGAACAGCCTTTAAAGCCTTACCTCGCAAGATTGAAGGCATCATCGATGAGTTGGACCCGGTTGAGAAGTGGAATGGTCTGTGAGGAAACAGTTTTTGAGATGATAATGTAATATATAAGTAAGATATAATTCCCCATCAAACAGCATCCTTCACCCACAAGCATGCTCCTCCAATCACAGTCATTCTCCAAGACCATTATTCTAATAGAAATACCTTTGTTCTTCATCAAACGGCATCATTCTCCTACAAACACTAGCATTCTCCAAATAAAACCAATATTCCTCACCATCAATCATCGCCATTCTCTACCAAACACCACAATTCACCATCAAACACCTGCATTCTCTGCCAAACACCACAATTCACCATCAAACACCTGCATTCTCTACCAAACACCTGCATTCACCATCAAACACATGCATTCTCTACCACACACCACCATTCACCATCAAACAACAACATTCTCTACCAAATACCACCATTCAACTATCAAACACCACAATTATTTACCAAATACCACCATTCACCATCAAACACTACCATTCACCATCAAACACCACCATTCACAATTAAACACCACCATTCTCTACCAAACACTACTATTCACTATTCACTTATCATTCTCTGCCAGATGGCACCATTCACTATTAAACACTATCATTCTCTACCAAACACCATGTATGACCAAACACTATCATTCTCTACCAAACACCATGCATGACCAAACACCGTCATTCTCTACCAAACACAACCATCCACCATCAAACACCAGCATTCTCTACCAAACAACATCATTCACTATCAAACACCTACATTCTCTATCCAAAAATGATATTCTCCACTATACATTTTCATTTACACCAAACACATAATTTTTCACCAAACACCACCATCCTCACACCTGTGCCCCCATTCTGAAGCACTTGGTTTAAATGTTCAGGAAAGAAACTGAGTAGCAAAATGAAGAAAAACATTCTACAGACATGGCAACAGTCCTAATTCATTTAGACACCCGGTCCAATCAACCAGAATTTAGTTTTTCTGTGCACTGGGATGAATTGGGATCAGACAGATGTGTGCAGTTCTTGGCACCTGGTGAAATGTGTTGAGTGTGGCCAGGAGCCGTTCCCAGTTCTCCAGGTCATAGTTCACTCTGTAGTACCCCGACACGTGGTGATTGGCCAGTATCCACTCGGCCCCAGTGGTTTTCATCATATCATTTTGAGCTAAACATGAAAAAGACATTCTTTTTAATAACTGTGATTTTAAAATCTGTTTTATGTTATCAACTACACTGTAATTCAGGAGCGAAAATAAAAGTGATCAGAAAAATATACCCATCAGCCATAACATTAAGACCATCACTGTGAGTAACACTGACTCTAGTTATTTCATTCCAGCAGCTCCTGTCAGGGCGTGAGGTATATTTGGCAGCAGGTAAACTGCTGGAAGTAGGAGTGTTAGGATGTGAGGCCTTATTGTGATGGAAAACAGCAGGTACTGTGGAGTGTTCCAGCTCTGCAGTAGCTAGTACCTACCAACAGTGATCTGAAGTAGGACATGGGTGGTTTTAATGTTATGGCTGATCAATGTAGTGCAAACAGAAGCCTCAGTAGATGTGATGCATTGCGGTTGCTGAAACTCTTACCTTGTTTGTCCACCAGCCAGTACATGTCCTGTGGAACACCGTTCCTGATCCACTGTATGGGCACGATCCACTCATAACTAGAAGGTAATGAGAAGCTCTGTTAGACCTCACACACAACACACACGCAACACACAGACACTACACTGTAAGGGGCACTGCCCGCTAGGTGCCAGCGTGGGGAGGTGTGGCTTCCCATTGCTGGCTGTTGGGCTGGTGCTCCTCCCCCATGGTGGTGGCACCATGCTGTGGGCGGGGAGTGTGACATTGCTGGGCCACCTTGCGGGCGCCTTCTTGTTACACCAAATCTGTTTAGGAGCGCGCTTGTAACATCGGGTTTGGTCCTTGGGTTCACCCGTGGACACTCGGACACCACACTGGTGTTCCACTGAGCCTGCCACATGGCTGTCCTGGGCATAAACCAGAGGAGTGTGCCGGTAGTGGGGCAGTGGGGCGGTTTGCTGGGGGGACTCTGTGGGAAAGAGCCGTAACGTGCCTGCCAGACATTTCCAGGTACGTCTGGGCTGCGCAGTCCCCCTGGGGAGCCCTGTGCTCTGTGGGGCTGTGCACATAGGTTGCCAGATTGTAGAAACACATGCACGCTGTGCTGTTTCCCCTCTCCTGTCTGGCTGAGCATGCGCTGGCGGGAGCTGGTAACCAAGGGGCTATTTCGGATTGCTGCCAGCACAGAGCAGCGCCCTCGCTGGTAAACATCTCGCCTTATAACATCTTAGCAGCACAGTGCACCAGGCGAGCGAACGATTGGCTGCTATTCGCTCGCTGCTGTTATCCCACCACATTCTCGGCAGAATCAAGAATCAATGCGCAAGGCCATGCACAATCATGTGCCTTTGTTTAGGTCAGGGGTGTCAAACTCAAATACAGAGTGGGCCAAAATTTAAACCTTGGACAAAGTCTTGGGCCAACATTGAAATTTGTTGTAAAAAATTTTAAGCAGATATAAAAATAATCCGATTATGTATAAGTAGTTTAGATAAACAACATCTCCCAGAATCCTCTTCTCTTGGAGAAATACAGGAAGGGGTGTGGTTTTCTTGTATTCGGTTGGCGCGCTCCTGGCTACACACGAAAGATGAGCCATCACACCAGTTGGGTGAATAAAAAGAAATTTGTTAGCAAAATAAGCCACCGTTTGCTTCATCTTCCTTGCTGTTGTACAAAGTGTACACTACTAGGACACAACAAAACCTTTTTATATAATCCAAAACAAGTTTTGCTTAAATATTGAATATGGAACAAGAAAAGCTTAATATAATTTGCAATATATAACTCAAATCTAGAGTTATAAATCAAATTTCCAATAAAAAAATACATATCAGTGGCATTCATTTCTTAAATAAAATATAAATTAAAATTGTATGCCTTTTTTATTTGTAGCTTTCTAATTAATATTTCAACAGTAACATTCCACAGGCTAACAATGCATTTTAAATAAAATAGCAAGCATAAATCAATAAACTAATAATAATATCCTTCAATGAGCATGCCACCATTCAAGCCCATGCCTTGGAGTAACAAGAAAACATACATAAGAAAACATTCATTATAGCTGAGTTTGCTACACACTGATCTACTCTGTGTCCAAGCCAGATACCTGGCATCTCTTCTTGGACGCTAGTTTATCAATGTTTCAGATATTCTGCCTCCCACCTGTTCAGAAAGCTCCTGCTCCGTTTTTGGGGAGTAGCACGGTGCCAGTATTACCATAAGGTCGGTATGACGATGGTCAATAGAGGAGCGGTTCGACGCTCTGAGCATTCTGGGGTTTGTAGTTTTCGTGTTGTACTGCACTCAGTAGTATTAGCGATTCATGGGCTGTAAAATACTGGCAGGCTAACTCTAGTAGTCATGTGATATTGTCTTGTAGGCCAAATAAATTTACACTGCGGGCCAAATTCAGAAGCACAAGAAAGTGTTTCCAGTAAAGTGGCCAGTGGGTTGAAACACAAAGGTGGTGTTTCTTATAAAGTGGCCAATGAGCAAAAGCACAGTGGTGGTGTTTCTAATAAACTGGCCAGTGAGCGAATACACAGTTCTCAGGCTGGAGAAAGTAGAACCTACTTAAAAGGAGATGTAGTGTTTGGTTCAGACTTGGGATCCAGCAGGAAGTGCTTCTGAGACAGCTGTCCAGTAGAAGTGTGGATGGTGACCACAGGGAAGCCCATCTGAAGAACCCAGCGGTCCATGATCTCACTGACACTAAATGGGAGTTTGGTTCCAGTGGCATCAACGGCCTAAAAATGTTTAAATATCACACGGTAAGGTCATTTGATCATGAAAATATGTTACAATATCAGCATATATAATTAATAATCATTTCATTTCGGAGAGCATCACTACTGGTTGTAACAGCAGGTTAGACTAACTCACCATCTGCAGGTGATCCCACAGGTCTGTGTACACCGTGTTCTCAAACTGGAAGTGGTTCAAATAGCTCTGAGAAAACAAAAGAATAAATATTGATAGGTGTTTCTAATAAAGTGGCCAGTGAGTGGAAGCACAGGGAGGTGTTTCTAATAAAGTGGCCAGTGTGTGGAAGGAGAGGGAGGTGTTTCTAATAAAGTGGCCAGTGTGTGGAAGCACAGGGAGGTGTTTCTAATAAAGTGGCCAGTGTGTGGAAGCACAGGGAGGTGTTTCTAATAAAGTGGACAGTGTGTGGAAGCACAGGGGGGAGTTTCTAATAAAGTGGCCAGTGTGTGGAAGCTCTGGTGTTTATAAAGTAAATAAGTGAACCGTGAGACGGTGAGAGCTGAAGAAGAGGTTTAGTCATAGTGTGGAACCTACGCTGAGTCCTTGGACAAAGACGGCCTCTGTCAGGAAGTCTGAGAGCATCCTCAGCACAGACGCCCCCTAGTGGTAGAAAATGGCATATTATAGCAAATACAATACATACAGTAACTTAAACTTAACACTCATTGTGTTGTATGTGCACCAGATTCCGGATATTGGTGCACATGTGAACGCAAACATCTGAATCAGGTGAATCAGACATTAAACAGAAACTTTGAGTCCATGTCCAGATGTGTACTGTGAACTGATCTGGGGTGATGGCCTGGTTCAACAGAGTAATGGTCTGGTTCAACAGCGTGATGGCCTGGTTCAACAGAGTAATGGCCTGGTTCAACAACATGATGGCCTGGTTCAACAGAGTAATGGCCAGGTTCAACAACATGATGGCCTGGTTCAACAGAGCGGTTGCCTGGTTCAACAACACGCTGACCTGGTTCAACAGAGCGGTTGCCTGGTTCAACAGAGCGGTTGCCTGGTTCAACAACACGCTGACCTGGTTCAACAATGCGATGGCCTGGTTCAACAGCACGTTGATCTGGTTCAACAGAGCGGTGGCCTGGTTCAACAACACGCTGACCTGGTTCAACAATGCGATGGCTTGGTTCAACAGTGCAATGGCCTGGTTCAACACCATGATAGCCTGGTTCAACAGCATGATAGCCTGGTTCAACAACACGATGGCCTGGTTCAACAACATGATGGCCTGGTTCAACAGCACGATGGCCTGGTTCAACAGTGTGATGGTCTAGTTCAACAGAGTAAGGACCTGGTTCAACAGAGTAATGGCCTGGTTCAACAGCATTATGGTTTGGTTCAACAACACGATGGCCTGGTCTAACAGCATGATGGCCTGGTTCAAAAGCACAATGGCCTGGTTCAAAAGTGCGGTGGCCTGGTTCAACAGCACAATGGCCTGGTTCAACAGTGTGATGGCCTGGTCCAACAGAGCAATGGCCTGGGTCAACAGCACAATGTCATGTCTCAACAGCACAAAGGCCTGGTTGAACAGCACAATGGCCTGGTTCAACAGCGCAATAGCTTGGTTCAACAGCAGGATGACCTGGTTCGACAGTGTGATGGCCTGGTTCAACAGCGTGGTGGCCTGGTTCAACAGCACAATGGCCTGGTTCAACAGTGTGATGGCCTGGTTCAACAGCACAATGGCCTGGTTTAACAGTGATCCACTGAGTCATGGGTGCCCAAGGTTCACTGATGTTTGTGGGGAGTGAGGTCTGATCCCAGAGAGGATCTCCTGGTAATCCTGGTTCTGATGTTATCAGAACACAATACTAGGCAGGTGGGGCTAATGTTATGGCTGATGGGTGTATACAGAGTTTATTGAAGGTGCTGAAGCTCACCTTGCTGTAGGAGATGGCATCAAACAACTCACTGATCTGCTCCGGTCTCATGATATCCTCCTCCCTGGAGGAAAGGGGGTGAGAAGAGGCCAGGGCATCCACAGCGAAAACCCGGTGGACGTCCGACAGCACTATCAGGTCTTTCTGTGGGGAGCAAAACACTATTACATGGAGCCCTCTGACCATGACTGGGCCACAGCAGGAGATATTTAGCACTTACAATGTTCCACAAGGGCTCGGCGCGATCAGCTCCCAGATACTCCACATAGGAGGCAAAGCCTTCGTTCAGCCACAGGTCGTTCCACCATCGTATAGTCACCAGGTTACCAAACCACTGTGAGAAAGAGAGTAGCCATAACATTAAGACCACCTGGCTAATAGTGAGCAGGTCCCTCATGATCAGCTATAACATTAATACCACCTGTCTAATAATGAGCAGGTCCCTCATGATCAGCCATTACATTAAGACCACCTGTCTAATAGTGAGCAAATAGTGAGCAGGTCCCTCATGATCAGCCATAACATTAATACCATCTGTCTAATAGTGAGCAGGACCCTCAAGATCAGCCATAACATTAAGACCACCTCCTGCTGCTGAAACAGCTCTGTCTGTGCTCCACTGTGTGTCTGACTCCTTTCTATCAGATCAGCATTAACATTCTGTACAACAGGATCCTCTCTGAGATCAGACCTCACTCTCCACATACATCAGTGAGACTTGGATGCCCATGATCTAAATGCCCTTCTTGGGAGAGGGCACTATTGGTAGGTAAGTACTGCAGACCTGCTGTTCTGGAGATTCTACATCACAACAAGGCCTCAGATCCTTACATTCCTGCTTCCAGCACATCAACTACAAGAACTGACTGTTTGCCTGCTGACTAATATACCCCACCCCCCTGACAGGTGCCACAGTAATGAAATAAGGAGATTGTCAGTGTTATTCACTTTACGTGGCAGTGGTTACTTTAGGGCTGATCAGTGTTTGTTGGACTAGGAACAGGGGCGGGGCCATAGGTATGGCTGGGGGTGGCACCGACTACCCTTGAAATCTGATTGGCCACCCTGCCTGGCCACCGCCAGCAGAGCTGTCAATCAGTTTGTTCAGTTAGACCAGGGGTCGGCATCCCAAAATGTTCAAAGAGCCATATTGGCCCAAAAAAACAGAAACCACACCTGTCTGGAGCCGCAAAAAATTAAAAGCCTTATCTAAGCCTGATATGAAGGCAACATAGACTGTCAGTATATTAG